>ML254883.1:2559-32758 GCA_005239495.1 Nicotiana undulata | reverse complement strand
TGATTACTATGAGGTCGGATGTCGGCCATGGAGGTTATCAGAGTTTCAGTGTCAGGTGGTATCTCTATTACCCTTTTTACATCAGCTATGTATGATTCTACTTTCTGCCTTACATACCAATACATTTTTATTCGTACTGATGTCCCGTTGCCTGGGGACAGTGCATTTTTGTTTCGTGCGTGAAGGTCCAGGTAGGGACCTCGATCGACCCCTCCGCTAGGATTTCGGGGTTCAGCTGTGATTTGTTAAGCTCCACCTCTTCCTGGAGCTTTCATAGGATGGTTACTTTTGTTGTACAATTTGGGTGTAGTCGGGGCCTTGTCCCGACAACGCTTATGACACTCTTAGAGGCTATTGTGGACACATATTCTGGGTTTCTTTTTGCAGTTTTCAGTCTCCATCCCACAGGCTTGGCATTTATATATATGTGTGTGGGCATGTATGTCTTCAGTTGCAGCCTCGTCGGCCAACTTGTACTTTATTATTTTGGCTTGTCTACCTTTTTTGATATGGCTTACTGTTATTCATGTCATGACCTTAACGGTCCAAGCTTAGTATTTTAGATGTTGTGTTGCTCGATCTGTTGGGCCCCCAGTTTAGTTAGGTAGTATGTTTAGTGGCTAACTCGATCGAATACAGTATCGAGTGCCAGTCGTGCCTCCCCTAGTTTGGGGCGTGACATTAATGGTAGGCCAGTATGGGAGTGTGTTCTACACTGAGTCGGAATTTTTGACCCCAAATTTGCTATTGTTGAGGGATGTACCATTCGATTGCCATTGAGCTTATTCGTTTTTTGGAGTGATCTATGAGTTACATTTCGGTGTTTCGAAGGGTTGTGATCGTTGGTTATATGTGCATAGGGCGTGGTTCTAAATGGTCTTATTAGCTAGATTTGAGTAAGGTAAGTAATTGGGTGCTGCAGGATTAAGACGTGTTGGTTATGTTCTTTCTGGTTCGGGTGGCATGGTATCGTTCGATTTCCCCCGTGGTTATGGAAATGCACTTTGAGTAATTGATGTCAAAATTTCGCATGGTTATTGATTTTTTAACAAGGTGGCATGGAGTATGTCATGTGGTCCGGCGGTTGGATGGGATCACGCTTTGTAGATGAGTTAGGTAGAGGTATGATCCTTGGTGTCGGATTTGTGTGATATGGTTTCACGATGTGTATCAGGCTGTTAGCATGATGTGGTAATGGCAAGAGTAATGGCAGGATAATCCTCTCGTGTGAGTCTTCTCTATTTAATGAATTGAGCTCTTGGGATGTTGTTATTGAGTGCACGAGTTGCACAAGTTATGACTCTAGATGGTATTGGTGTTGATCGGATGAATGGTTGATGGTTTCTACATGTTTCTTTCATCATCGGCACCATATGAAGGTGTTAAAGCAAGGCTTTGTTTGATAAGAGGTCATCACCGGTATTAAGTTGTTATAAGCAACTATTGTGATTAGGAGTTATCGCCACGAGTGCTTGAGTCATGCAGTGGATCATGGTATTTCATCTTGGGTTACGGATATGACTTCTTACAGTGCGTTCAGACTTATTCAGTTTATAGTTGTGGGATTTTGATCTTGTAAATTGATTCAGAAGTGAAAATGTAGTTCTAAGGTTTATGGGTCAGGATTTAATAGTGAAATTTCAGTTACGTTGTGATATCAGACCTAGATGGGGTAAGGTGATGTGGAATTACCTCCGACTATGTGCATGATAGGTTACACATCAATTTTGGTGGTGTTTGGAACAACTCTGGGCACGTTCGAGGACGAACGTATGTTTAAGTGGGGGAGAATGTAACGACCCGGTCGGTCGTTCCGTAAAACTTGCATTAAAATTACTGTTATTGACCTGTCATAGGTTGGTTATACTGTTATTGATGTGTTAGAGTTGGTAGGATTGAAATCGAAATGGTTGTAGTGAGAGTTTAGCCACTTAGTCCTTAAAAATAGCCTTAAAGTTAAAAAAGTCAACTGAGAGTTGACTTATTGGTAAACGACCTTGGAATGTGGATTTTATGACTCGAATAGCTTCGTTAGGTGATTTGGGACTTAGGAGTGTGTTCAGAATAATTTTGTGATGTCCGGTGTAGAAATAGGCTTGAATTGACGAAAGTTAGATTTTGGTGATTTCCGGTCGGCCGTGGAAAATAGGATATCGGGGTCCGAATGGAATTACGACAGTTGGAACAGGTTCGTAATGTCATTTTGGATGTGGCTGCAAAATTTTAGGTCAATCGGAGTTGTTTTGGATAGTTTCGGCATCATTGGTTGATTCTAGAAATATCAAAGTTCTTAGGCTTGAATCCGATGTAAATTTGGTGTTTTGATGTTAATTTTAGTGCTTTGAGAGTGCAACTAAGTTTGAATGATCATATTTGATGTGTTGGTATAGTTGGTTGGGGTCCCGAGGGGCTCGGGATTGATTTCAGGTGATTAACGGACTCATTTGGACTTGAATAGATTGCTGGTTTTCTGGTGTTTGCACAACAATTTCTTCACTGCGATCGCGTGGGGATTTATGCGATCGCATAGAGTTAAGTTGGGGCAGGCTCATTTGTGATGTGCGATCGCGAACAATGGCCTGCGATTGCGGAGAAGGAGGAGAGGGCCCCAATGCGATCGCGTGTGCCAGGGTGCGATCGCGTAGGATGTTTGGACGCGTGGGTTGGCTGGCAAAATGCATTGTGCGATCGCGTGCACAGTGCTGCGATCGCGAAGGAGGAAAGGTATTGTGTTGTGCGATCGCGTGTCATTGACCGCGACCGCGGAGAGTAAATCACTGTGCATATTTAAATAAACCCTTCCGCGGCCTAAACCTTTTTAACACCATTTTTGTACGGACAAAAAGCTCTTGAGGCGATTTTTGAAGAGGGAAATCAGTGGCATTTTAGAGGTAAGTATTTTGATCATTAAAACTCAGTTTTGGGTGATTATAGAACATAATCTAAGTATTAAATTCATGGGAATCAGTAGAAAAATGTGGGTTTAGGGCTTGAGATTATGAGACCTTTAGGGGTCGATTTGAGGGGTCAAACGAACTTCGATTTTGGTGTTCTTTAATGTACGGACTCGTGAGATGACGAAGAACATTTTGGTATAAAAATTTCTGAGTTTCGGGACGCGGGCTTGGAGGTCAAGTTTTGACCGAATTCGGATTTTTGAGCTAAATTCGATATTTTTCAATTGGAATTTATTCTTTGAGCATAATTTGATGATAAAAATATGAACTTGGTAGATTTGGAGCATCTGGAAGTTGATTCGAAAGGCAAACGCATTGCGAAGTAGTTTCGAGCTAGTTCGAGGTAAGTAATGTCTTTAAATCTTGTCCTAAGGATGGAAATATCTTCTGTATTTAGGAAACTATTGAGTTGCTAAACTGACTTTTAAGCCTATGCTTAAGTAGTACTATTTTATTATGATATGATTTGGGCTATAAGCCGTGTTTGAGGCCTAGTGCCGATCTGTTTTCCCCATGGGGGATGTGTTTACTATATTTTTCTCACTGATATGTTATGATTTTACACTCAGTCTTTTTCCTGATAAATTATTTTGACACTTTATGAGTATTTTGATACTATTTATTGAAAAATGAAACACTGTTTTGGGTCGAGAACCCGGTATATTTATGGCCTAAGGGCAAATTGAGAGTGTCTGACTAAGTGAGGCTTTCAGGCCTATATTGTGAGGAGGCTTTCAGGCCTTATATGAGGGAGGCTTTCAGGCCTATATTGTGAGGAGGCTTTCAGGCCTTATATGAGGGAGGCTTTCAGGCCTATATTGTGAGGAGGCTTTCAGGCTTTATGTTGTTATAATGCTTGGGCTGTAGGAGCCCCTCCGGAGTCTATACACACCCTCAGTGAGCGTAGGTACCTATTGAGTGATGATTATTACCTGCGAGACTGATACTGAGTGATGATTATTGCCCGCGGGGCTGTTACTGAGTGATTGAGAGAATGCCTGAAGGGCAACTGTTACGAGAAATGAGTTTGGCCCGAGGGGCAGATTATGATGATTTTACTGAGTTTTCGAACTATGATTTACTTCGTTTTCAAATCGGTTTTTACTGAGAATTTTACTGAGATATACTGATATTACACTTGTTTCAAAGGATTTCTGGAAACTGATTTTAGTAGTGATGTAATTGATGAATACTATCTGGTTACTTGGTGTTTTACTGGATTTTGTGATTGGTGTATCTGTACTGTGTGTTTTATAGTTCTCAGGCTGTGATTTATTTTTATTACTACTGAGTTGGCATATTCATAAAGACTCCCTGTGCCTCTGTGCACAGATCCAGGTACCGATTTGGAGCAGTAGCTGCCTTGTTTGTTAGCAGCAATTCACGGGATTTCGAGGTAGTTGTTCAGCGTCCACAACTTCTCCATTTTCCTTCCTTATTTAGTTTTAGCATTTGATTCAGAGACATATATTATAGTTTTAGCAGAGTTAGATTTAATTATTCTTAGATGCTCATGACTATTGACTCCAGTCCTGGGAGGTTTTGTTTAGGTTGTTTAGACTTATTGGGGCGTTGAGACTTAAATAATTTATTTTTATTGCTATGCTTGTTGTTTACCATTAAATTGTGAACTCTTATAATTGAACAAATGCATAGTAAGGTGATGGTTGGCTAGCCTAGTTTCACGATAGGAGTCATCACGGCCTGTTAGGATTTGGGGTCGTGACATTATGTTAATCCTTTATTTCCCATTCTTTTTCTTTAAAGAGATCAACAATTTTTTAAAGATAAAAAATATATGTTATTGAGTTTCTAGTATATACATATATATATATATATATATATTAGTGTCTTATTCTCACTTGAGCATAATTGCCAGCTATAGATCTATAATGGATATTATTTATGTTATGAGTTCATCTAAATTCAGGAGAGTATAATTTGGACTTTATAAATGTTAAAAGAATATTCACTAAAAAGTTACAAATGATAGATTTCGAACTCAGCACATCAAATATATTGATGTAGAATTCAAAATCCAAATTTGTAAAGTTTAAATCTTAAACTTATCTTGGTGTGCAACTGTAATTCAATTAAATCAACCATAAGAACACTTCCAAATATATTTCCAATACGTTGCAATTAACAGATACTTAATTTTATCTATTATTCAACCGAATATTTTATTATAATAGTTAGAAAGCAGTCTCTCCAATAAAAATCGTAAATAAGTTATTTTTATTGACTTTATTAAGTGTAAAAATTATTTCTTAAAGTTTTATTTCTCTTTGTATTTATTTAACTATAAGAGGTACTTTGGGAAAAAAAGCTTGTATGCTAATGTTCTCTCGGCGCATGTTAAGTTAGGGTTACTAACGTGCGCCAAACGGTAATGGCAAGGAAGAAGAAGCAATCAACACCACCGCCGGCCTCGCCTAAGAAGCTGGTACCGGAAATTAGACAAATAACACCAGAATCTGGCATTCCCCATGTCTTAGCACCAATTCAATTTTGTCATTGGATCTCAGGAATGGGGAGTGCCCCTACAATTTTACAAGCAGGTCCTTCAATGGAAAATGCAGAAACACCGTCGGAGGAAGCAGGATCTATGCATGTAGCGCTTAAATTAACGTTTTCTGCAACATCAAGTGAAATTAATCCAACAATGGATGAGGTTGTCAAAGGGAACAGAGGACTCCCGCTGAACTATTATCCGCCGGTGATGAAGGATGGGATCAAGATCGTAAAGCTAAATCCTCAATAAATAGCAGAGCAAAACAGGAAATGGAGCTCAGCTATAATTGGGTATGTAATTGGTGGAAACCCTACCTTTAAGGAAATGCTGAGGTTTGACTATGGTGTGTGGAATTATGTGAGTACACCTCAGGCATGTTTTCACAGCAATGGTTATTTTATCTTCAAATTTGATAGTGATGAAGATAAGGTAACAATTATGTAGCAAGGACCTAACACGTTTGATTACATACCATTTGTGCAGAAACAATGGGATCCAGAATTTCAAATGAGCAAGGAACCAACTCAGATTGTTCCAATGTGGGTGAAGTTTCCTGATCTCCCAATCCAGTTTTGGGCTCCTGAAAACCTGGGAAGGATAGCTAGCTGCCTACAGACACCTATTTGTACAGATAAGCTCACAGATAAGGAGCAAAGAATTGCATATGCAGAATTTTAATTGAGATGGATATCTCACAGCCTTTACCAGACACAATTGCACTTGAACTACCTGATGGGAGACAGTATCCACAGACTATTGAATATGAACGGACTCCTAAGTTTTGTCAGGATTGCTTGAAGGTAGGACATAATACAGGTGATTGCACAAAGCCACTGGACCAGGTGACAAAAAAGAGGAAGAAGACTAAGAAGAAGGAATGGATAGCCAAGACTAATTCTAAAAATGATAATCAGAATAAGGAGCAACAAAAAGAGCAGACTGAAGTCAATGAGCAACAGAGGAAATTAACATAGGAAAATGAACAGAAGCAGACTAAACAGATTGATAGGGGAAAGAAAGTAATGAAAACAGTAACAGGAACCATAGATGAAGGGGAATTACTTAGAAGAAACCAATTCAGTGCCATGAGAATTCAAGAAGAGGTTACCACAAGCAATGTGATAAGGGGTACCAGTTTGAACAAACAACCTCTATGATTTTTGGATCATGGAACATCAGGGGGCTGAATAAGCCCTATAAGCATAAGGAATTCAGGTCCTTCTTGCTTACAAATAAAGTAGCTCTATTGGGCTGCCTAGAAACTAAGGTAAAGGCTAGAAGAGCGGAGAAACTAAAAAAGAAAATATGAGCAGACTGGCAGGTGTATTGTGACTATGCAAGATGCCAAAATGGAAGAATTTGGATATGTTGGAAACCAAATATGGTAGAAGTTGATATACAGAATTCAGGCCCTCAAACTGTTCATTGCAAGGTGAAGGAAAAAGGATCACTATTTGAGTGTTATGCAACACTTGTCTATGGATATAATACCATTGAAGGAAAGATATGTGGAGACAATTGAGAGTACTCAACCATACAATGGTGGAACCATGGATTGTTATTGGAGATTTCAATACTATCTTGTCTGTTGAAGATAGGATCAATGGGGTACTAGTTCAGCAAAATGAAACACAAGATTTCCAGGATTGTGTAAATGAAGTAGGACTGGGCAGATTCAAAGAAACGGTTGGAGCTATTTTTGGTGTAACAAGAGGGATCCCGGGGACAGAATTTATAGTCTAATTGACTGGGCATTTGAAAATGCTCAATGGTTGAGCCAGTATAGTAGTATAGAAGCTCACTACTTGAATCTTGGATGTTCAGACCACTCTCCTATACTGCTCACTACACCATTCACGGCCTGAAAATCCCTTATCACATGATTCATGGCCCAGGACGTCATGGTCTAAGGACATCATCCTATTCGTCCAAAGACAACTTTCATGGCCCAAAGGGAATTTTCATACTGTTTAAAATTATATGTATATATATAGTTTACAAACCTATACAAGCATTTTCTATAATTTTTAAAGTTCAAAATTAATTTCTTTTTACATTTTTTATTATGTTAATATCTAATAATTATCCTTCAAATTATTTTGTAATGACCTAATCATCCAAATTTATTATTTTACACCCACGTGTATGTTTTATAATATTTTACGTCATTTTTCTATAATTACATTTGTATTTTTATGCTAATTACACACTTTTGCAATAATAGCCTACACTTTGCAATTAACTGCATTTATTATTTTATTTAGAGTTAAAATAACTTTTTACATGTCCACAACCTTAAGCTATTATTTTAAAGTACTTATTTTCTTAAATAATATTTTTAATACCTATTTAGCTATTTTATTAACAAATTTTCCTTAGTTTCTTTATTTTTCAAAAAAAAAAAAGGTGGCCAAGTTTTTAAAGCCATTTTCGGACCAAAAATGGCCCAACACCTAAGCCCACATCATCTCCAATCTCAGCAGCCCAAACCAGTTAACCTTTTAATGAACCGGTCGCGACCCGTTTTAAATGACCTGCCCCATTCCCCTTTCAATATTGGCCGTTGACCTCAAATGATCAACGACCCATAATATTCCCCCACCTCTCCTTATAACCCCACAGCCCTAAACCCTAAACCATTTTCCCAACCGGTCGCCCTTGAATCCTCTCTTCTCCCTCCTCTCTAGAGAAACCCTAGCCGTTTTCCCCCTTTGATTCCCTCTCCTAGTCTTGCTAACCATGGGATTTCACCATTATCTAGTTACCATATTTGGGTTCCTTTGGTACTGGTCACGCGTTTATGGTATTACTTAGGTATTTGCCTAATTTTGGCAAATACCATCTCTATATCGGACAAGAATCAATCACAATCCTTGAGATTTGGACAATATTTCGTCCATATACATGGAGGAGGCGTGATTCTTCATATTATTTGGCCGATTTTTGAGCATCGAATTCTAACTAGGGTTTGGGGTTGGATTCTTTTCCCTTTTCGGTTACTCTACTGATTGCATGTGAGATTTTATTTCTTGTTTGTGTTTGCTTAATTTCTTTCCTTGTTTACTCGCCTGATTCAATACTTTATAACCCCCTCCGCCATTCCCTTTTTGGGACAGAACTTTAATCGTTATGTTTCATTAAAAAACTAAAGGATTTCACTCTGTTATTCTCTTGTTCTACACATTGGCTCTTGGCCAGCTGAAAGCCAAGGCCGCCAAAATTCTATTTTTCGACCTTCCTTGGTGCGAGCACTACCATGGATTCCTTTGAAGACCTTGGGAACTTGGCACACTAAGGTCCTGGGTTATACTGCTCTTTGTTGACGTTCAAAGTGTTGTGGAGTAACTGGTGAGTTCTTTAGCCTTTGCAATATGCATTCTCTTGTGTTCATAATTTGCATATTCATACCTCTAGAATTGTATAACCTAATGTGTTTCTAGATTATCTCTGAATGCAACCTTGCTAGTATCGAATATGTTTTTATGATATGAACCTATTTAGCACACGCTTATGCCAAAATTGCAAGTTCTGAGATGTGTTTATGCTTAATTCAAACAGTTTAGACTATTTGAAGTTCGTTTAGCCTATTGTATTGGTACTTTGAATGTTTACATTGGCTATATGTCATCAGTTTTTTCCTGCTTTGTCCTGGGTCTCTATAGTGATTGACTTGTATCTATAATATGTCCTAATCTATGTTAAGATCTTCACGCTGGCTATGACTTGCTACCATGATTATTTTTATCACTCAGTATGTCTTCAGCTTGCCCAATTCTATATTCCCTAGCTTCTTAACATGAGTTTCCCTTATGACAATTGACTCTGTTTTGCCTTGTTGATGTGAGTTGGTTTGTTTAATTTCACCCTTAGGATTTGAACTTGTTAAGTTAGTGCTCTATTTTTTTCTTGTTTGGCATAATGCACCTTTGCTTATAAGTTTTGTAATCCCAGAAGTCATAATCCCCTTGCTTCCTGCAAATGTTCTCTGCCCCAATATGCTAAGTGTGAACTTGTGATCTCAACCTGTCTTTTGAGTTTTGTTTATCCTCTTTGTTGAATCACCTATGAAATGTCTGTTTCTAAAAAGAGTTTAGTTGAAGGTCTGGAAAATGCTGGGTATCTCTTTGGGACTGTCTTGGGCCTACTGTTATTATTTGTACCACTTTTGTAATTTTATTATTGGGTCTGTAATAACAATTGGGGTGTTAGTAAAATTGGGAAATGGGTGTATCCTAATACTTGCATGAAAAGGGTAGAAAGCATGTCTATAGGATTTGTGTGATCTATTTGCTATCCAACCTGCTATATATGTCATTTTTTATTTAACATTTTGTATGTCAGGCCAATGAAGCAATATCAATTATTATCAATTCCAAAGATATGTCCTGCGCAAATCATGTCGAGGTCGTACGACCCGATTCAACATAATATTTAAATTGTGCACTGTCGAGGGTCGAACTGCGCGAACCGTAGATGCATCTATTGTTGATACCCAATTTTTCCCAAAAAATCTTTTTTATTTCATATATATCTTCAAAATCGTGCATTGATAGCAGTTGGTATTTTCCCATAATTGTCCTATATTTTTATTAATTCATTCAGCATTTCATTTCCAATAAATAATTATAAAATTACATCACAAATGATTTCAAAAGCATTTCTTGATTTAATGTATTATTTTTTGTCATATTAAGACCAAATTATTTCATAATTTTCCAAATTGGCACCTTTTGGCTATAATTGCAATAACTTTGCAATTATAGTCTAATCATACGATTTTACACTGTTTTCATCTAGAAATTAATCATCTGTATTTTTTTAAATACTAAATAAACATTTTTAAATTATTTTTACGCATGAAATTTATTTTTATAATTAACAGCTACTTTTGTAAATTGTTTTAATTAATTTACATTGGATATTTAACAAATAGCCACTTTCATTTCAATTATAGCCTAAATAAATCTGACCCCAACCCCAATTAAAACAGCCCAAACCCAGGCCCAATCCACTTAAATTCTACCCGACCCAATCCATTGGCTAATCTGGACCGTTGATCAATTTTAATCAACGGTCCAGATCTCCCCTTTCCTAATTTAACCCTAATGACCTTACCCCTTCCCCCTCATTTCTCTCCTTCACTCTGTCGTTACACATCTCTCTCATCTCTCAAACTCTCTCTGCTAAACCTAAGCTCTCACCGGCCGTCGACTTGCCGGTCACTATGGTGGTCTCACCACCATCCCAGCCTCCATGGCTCCTTCCTACACCGGGTTACTGATGCCTTGAGGTCCTCAAAGGAACCAGAAGGCGGTTCAACTCACCCCATGGTTTCTCATGTCATTCTCAGGCCGGTCTTGGCCTGTCCGAGTAAGATCTTGTCATCTCCGGCTAGAACCTGTGGTTTCTAAAACGATTATTTTCCTCTTTGGGTTATCTCTCAAAAACCCTAACTATTAGCTCTTGATTCCTTAGATCTATGATAGATCTGGGTATATTCTGAGTTAGTTTGCTATTTTTCCTTAAATGTTTTCCGATTTTTCTAAACGACTTTTCATCTTCAAACTAGGGTTCTTAACCCCTTTTCAAAAATGGGTTTTTCCTTCTGATTTTAGTATTATTCTATGATTTTCGATATGTTTAAAAGTTTGTTTAAGTTTTCCTCTTTTTATCTGAATTATTATGTTAAAACCCTAAATTTTTAGTCCTGATCATGGGTTCCTGAGCTTGTTTTTGATAATATGTTCGCCTAATCTACTTGTTTCTCATGAACATTCTATGTTGTTGTGACTCTTATTCTATTTTGACTTATTAGGGTTTCTCACTCTTGCTCTTCTAGCATATGATGTGTTTATCTTGCTTGTTCTAAAAAAAATTGTGGTAATTTTCTCTAATTGGTACTATTTCCTAGTTGAATCCCCTATTGTACGTGATTTTTATTTTGCTACAATGATTAGGGTTGCTGATTTTACCCCTATACTGTGATTGCCTTGTTTATTTGCAGCAATTTGTGTTATTTCCTCTCATCAGTACCATCTCTTAGTCTGAATCTTTGAGTTCATGGGATTTGTACCCTATTGTTTTCATTAAGGTTGTTGATTTCCTATTTCTCCTTGCTTGTATCATGTGTATCCCATTCATTTGTGATACTTTCCTTTAATTGATATTGATCCCTGTAATTGATACCTCACTCATCTCTTATGATGATTTCCTTAATGATTTCCAGCCTTTAAGTTATTACATGCCTTATTTTTATGGTCGTTTATGCTGTCAAACTGATTTAATTGTACTTTTCTCAAATAGAATTTTGAACCTGGCCTTAATTACATGCTCTATACATGTACTATACTTATGCTATTTCCTTATGTGTGATATCTAGCCTTACATAATTTCTTTCCTCATTTAGTATCTGCCTATTACCGTTTGATTTTAACTCCTTAATTAAAGGAAGCACTCGTACTAATTTGATTCTAATTGGTACATATTTCTATAATTATTGTTGAACTATGATTCTTGTCTTATTTCCTACCTAGTTTTAAACGATAAATACACTGCTCTGTCATTATCAAAAGGACACGAACACATTGGGTTCAAAACTCTATCACAACCAAAAAACTCTCTTCTGCTAAATATAGATAATTTCCACAGATAAACTACTAAGCCACTAAATAAAAATGAACCACGAGCTAATTATATAAATAAGTCTAGAACTACCCCAGAGTCTGGTGTCACAATTCACAAACTACTAAAGAATACTACAAATACTGGGCTGAAAGAAATAGTATAATTGTTCTGAATACAATAAAACAGCGTATGTAAAATATAATAAGAATCTCGGAATCTGCGAACGCCGACAGATGTACCTCGTGTCTCCAAATGAATAGGAAAGTTGCTCGAACTAGCTCTACTGATGTCCAGTACCTGGATCTGTGCAAAAGAGCACAGAGTGTAGTATCAGTACAACCGACCCCATGTACTGAGTAAGTGCCGAGCCTAAACTCAACGAAGTAGTGACGAGGCTATGGCGGGGCTTTAACAATATAAACTATAATAATATTACATGAAGCAAGAAAGAAATCTAAACAAATAAATAACAAGTACCGCAATAACAATAAAAATAACTGAACCGCGTTTTCGGGGCCTCAGCTATAACCAGCTCTCAAGTAAATTTCCAGTTTTTTCCAAACCGGACTTTGAAATAATCACATGTACTAAATATAAGAAAAATTGTAGAGTAAATCAAGAGTTTCCAAATCATTCAAAGTTTAAAAATAAGTAAAAACATCATTTTCTCCCATTTTCACAGTCATATTGCGGCTTGCAACCCGATCCCACCTACTCACAATATCACAATCAATTATCCACCCTTATCACACCAATTTATTCACCCTTATCACACCAATTTATTCACCCTTATTACACCAATTTTTTATTCTAAAGTTTCAAGCAAAAAACAGTATAACCCGTAAGCTTTGAACAACAACAATGTAAATATCACGACCCGAAATCTATTAAGGTCGTGATGGCGCCGAACACCATTTTCAGGCAAGCCGATCATTCATTTGTTGAAATAATTTCGTGTTTTTAACACTTTCGAAATCGTTACTTTTCACTTTAATACATAGTAACTAGGTAGAAATCCATTTAAGTAAAAGCAACGGTCTATTTTTCCAATTTAATAGAAATACAGGCCAAATACATCCAGAACCCGCTGTCACAAGTACATGAGCGAACTTCTAAGAATTTGTACAAATGCGACAAGCTTGTCCGAAATACAAGTTGGACAAGGGCTTTAAAATGAAATAAATACAATACATAGAGGAAGACTCTGCCGGTTGCGGATCGCTTCCTGATGATGCAACTCGTTCAAGTCTCCAAACCAGCCTCATCGCTATGAAAGTACCTGTGCAATAAAAATGCACAACAAGTGTACCATGAGTACGAAAATAACGTGTACTCAGTAAGTATCACGCCTAAACTCAGAGAGGTAGTGACGAGAGGTCAAATTAGACGCTTGCTAAAAGTCGATTAACTATAATCAAGTGAGGTGATAAGCATGAGTATCATAGGCAATTAAATAATGAGCAGAGATAAGAAATATCAACGTATTTCACATTTTACACATCAATTCTTCTTCATTTTAGCAGGCAACTCAAAACTCCTTAGGCCACTAAACAAGTATAATCCACAGGAAATAAGCAGCATTTATCATGCGCAAGAAAATGCCGAGGGTCGAACGGCTCGAACCATAGATGCATCTATTTGCCCCGCTCGCGAATCGATCATGCGATGTGGTTATATAAATATAGGGATATCCTGCTCGCGAATCATACATGTGACTCAGGCACCCGTAAATACACATATTCACACAGTGAGTCCATATTTTATTAGGAAAGCAGTTTCTCAAAGAAGTGATAAAATTCTCTTTAGGTGAACATGAAGATAATATGTAAATCATTTCTGGAAGTTCATTTACCAAGCTTGATGAGGTTTTTCAAATATTACAAATCTGTCAGAAACAAACTTATGCAAGGAAGAATAAATTCTCTTTCTAAATGATTAAGAAAAATGAACTCTAACCTTCTTAGGTATTCAATTACTATTCCGATCATATTAACGGTCAAATCTTACTGGCAAGATCACAAGTATAACAAGTAAGGCATGCTAGTGGGTCCTAGACTACCAGAACATAAATATATTAGTAGCTACGCACGGACTCCCGTCACCTCGTGCGTACGTAGCCCCCACAAATGGTAACACTTATTTAGTTAGTTCACCTAGGGGGACAATTCCCCCTCACAGAGTTAGAAAGGAGACTTACCTCGCTCCGAAACTTCATAACAGGCTTCCAAGCCCTCCCGACGGCTCTAGTTTGATGCGCAAAGCCCCAAAACTACCAAATACCGGGCAAAGCAATGAAAATTCACTCTAATACTTATAAAAAATTCAAATTATATCATTTCCCAACTCCGCTCAATGAGTTGACCAAAATGCCCTCACGCCCGGATTCCAAATTTTCTTGAAGATAAACTCTACCCATAGCTTTACTAGTTCAAATATATAATTTACTCAAATATTCATGCTCAATTCGTGGTTAAAATTCAATTTACCATATTTCTAGGTTTTCTTCAAATTTCCCAATTTTTTCCACAATTTTCATCTTCAAATCCATGAAATAACCTTGTAATTGACTTAAAAATGTGAAGAATTAACTTACCTTGTGATCCTTGCCGAAATTCCCTCCTTGAAGCTCCTCAAAATCGCCCATACCAAATGTAAAATGAAGAAGAAAGGTCCAAATTCTCGTTTAAAACAATCTGCCCGGGCCTTAATTCCGCACCTACGGTCCCCTCATCGCACCTGCGCTTCCGTAGGTGCGCCTAATCTCCCGCACCTGCGGCCTCCTCAGCTCCATTCCAAACTCGCACTTGCAGCGCCCAAAGCCGCACCTGCGCCCAAAGCCTCGCAGGTGCGGTCACACCAGATGACAGCAACCTTCAGCTTTCTTCAACTTCAAATATTGATCCGTTAACCGCCTGAAATCCACCTGAGGCCCCCCGGGACCCCGTCCAATTTCGCCAACCTGTTCCAAAACATAATGCGGACTTGCTCGAGGCCTCAAGTCACATCAAATAACATCGAAACAAAGAATCGCACTAAAATTCAAACTTTATGAACTTAGAAATTTTAAACTTCTACATCTGACGCCGAAACATGTCAATCCACACCCGACTGACCCCAAATTTTTCACACAAGTCATATTCGACATTACGGACCTGCTCCAGCTTTTGGAATCGCATTCCGACCCCGATATCAAAATTTCCACTTCCGGTCAGATTCTTCAAAAGCCTTCAAATTTCTATTTTTAGCCAAATGACTTCAAAATAACCTACGGACATCCGAATTCACTTCCGATCGCGCTCCCAACTCCAGAATTACCATACAAAGCTATTATCAAACTCGAAATCCCAAACAGACATCTATATCTCTGAAATGCGCTTCAAGCCAAACTTAGGAAATTCCTTCAAAATTGCTGACTTCCACAATATATGCTGAAACGCTCCCGGGTTATCCAAAACCCGATCCGGACATGCGCCCAAGTCCGAAATCATCATACAAACATGCTGGAACCTTCATATCCTGATTCCGAGGCCGTCTACTCCAAATCCCAATCTTAGCCGATTCCTCTAACTTAAGGCTTCCGAAATGAGAATTTTCCTTTCAATTTAACTCCTAACTTCCCTAATTTCAACTCCGACCATACGCACAAGTAATAATACCTGAAATGAAGTTGTTCATGACTTCCAACCGCTGAACGACGCGCTAGAGCTCAAAACGACCGGTCGGGTCATTACAGTAAATGGCCAAGAAACTGACATGAATAAATAGATATAAAATCCCAACATATGGTCAAACTGCTCAAACTTTTTGTTCTCCAAGAGAACCAAATACACAACCAACATTCTTCCAAAATACCCAAATAATATTTAACAGCAAAGTAATGAGGCATAATAGTCATGAAAACAATAACTAACAAATAACAATTTAGACCATATCAACTAATTTGAGAACGGGAAATGATCATGTTTAACATGCCATTTGGGTGGTGCATAGATACTCGTCACCTCACCTATACACCACACCCATGCATTTCACATAGCAAACAAGTGGAGAGTCCTATTCCCTCAAGTCAAAGTTAGACCAAACACTTACCTCAATTTCGCAGGTCACTCACTGCTCAATTACTGCTTTTCCTTTTGAATTCACCTCTAACGTGCTTGAATCTAATCATAATTAATTCAATATCATCAATCTATGCTAAAGGAACTGACTTTATTGGAAAATATAATTTTTCATAAGCTTTCTAAAAAAAAGTGAAAATCCAACCCCGTGCCCGCCTTGTCTAAACTCGGGGTTCGGACCAAATTACGTTTACCCATTCACCCACGAACCCAAATATGCTATTAGTTTTGAAATCCGACCTTAATTCGATGTAAAATTTTATTTTTTAAAAAAATTCCCTAATTCTACCCTAACTCTCAAACTTTCACCATAATTCTTAGTTTTTGCTTTAAAAGTGATGAAAAATAGTAAGGAATTGAAAAAACAAAGTTTAGAAGTGATTACCTATGACTTGGGGATGAACCTTGGTGAAGAAAATCATCTCTAGGACTTGGTAGTTCGAAAAATGGTTGAAAAATAGGTTATGTATTTGTTTAACAGTGTATTTATATGACTGGGCAGGCCCTCTATGCGATCGTGGAAGAAGGGATGCGATCGCATAGAATAAAAAATACCCCCAAAAATTTTCACTATGCGATCGTGGAAGAATTTATGCGATCGCATAGAACAAAGTTGACCCCCCAGCAAATTAACACTATGCGATCGCGGATATAGCTATGCGATCGCGGACATTCCTATGCGATTGCATAGAACAAAAGACCTGGACACCAGAAAATGAAAAAACCAGCAATTTTTCTTAAGTTCAAAAAATCTCGTGGTCTATCCGAAACTCACCTGAGCCCTCAGGGCTCTAAACAAAACATGCACGCAAGTCTAGAAACATCATACAGACTTGCTCGTGTTATCAAATTGTGAAAATAACATGTAAAACTATGAATTAAACCTCATAACTCATCATTTTCAACAAGAAGTCTTAAAGTTCATAATTTCTCAACCGGATGTCCGAATCACGTCAAACGAACTCAGTTTTCCACCAATTTTTTCACAGTTAACCTTTTTATATCATAACAAATCTGTACCGGGCTCCGGAACCAAAATACGAGTCTGATACCAATGATTTCAAACACTATTTATTTTTTTTATTTCATAAATATTTTAGCAAAATAATTTCTTTCAAAAATTAATTTCTAAGGCTTGGGACTTCGGAATTCATTTCCGGGCATACGCCCGAGTCCCATATTTTACTGCGGACCTTCCGGGATCGTCGGAACACGGATACGGGTTCGTTTACTGAAAATGTTGACCCAAGTCAACTTTTATCAAATTTAAATTCTAAAAATCAATATTTCTCATATTTTCACATAAAAGCTTTTCGGTTTCACACCCGGACTGCGCACGCAATTTGAGGTATTTAAAATTAGTCTTCTTATGATTATTAAGCATGGAACAAAATATAAATATATAAAATGACTCATTGGGTCATCACAATCTCCACCTCTAAAACACACGTTCGTCCCCGAACGGACATAGAAAGTTACCTGAATTTGCAAACAAGTGTGGATATCTACTCTACATGTTCGACTCGGACTCCTAGGTAGCTGCCTCAACAGTCTGACCTCTCAACTACACCCGAACTGAAGGATAACTCTTAGAACTCAACTGGCGAACCTGCCGGTCTAAAATAGCTACCGGCTCATCCTCATAAGTCAAGTCTTTGTCCAATTGGACAGAGCTGAAATCAAACACATGGGACAGGTCACCATGATATTTCCGGAGCATAGACACATGGAATACCGGATGAACTGAGGATAACCCTGGAGGCAACGCAAGTCAATAAGCTACCTCCTCCACTCTATCAAGAATCTCAAACGTCCTGATATACCTAGGGCTCAACTTACCCTTCTTCCCAAATCTCATCACACCCTTCATGGGAGACACACGAAGCAATACTCTCTCCCCAATCATGAATGTCACATCACGGACCTTACGATCGGCATAACTCTTTTTCCTAGACTTATCTGCACGAAGTCTCTCCTGAATAATCTTGACCTTATCTAAGGCCTCCTGAACTAATTCTGTACCCAATAACCAAGCCTCTCCCGGCTCAAACCATCCAACAAGAGATCTACATCGTCTACCATATAATGCCTCATAAGGAGCCATCTGAATGCTCGACTAATAGCTATTATTATAAGCAAACTCCGCTAACAGCAAGAATTGATCCCATGAACCTCCAAAGTCAATAATACAAATGCGGAGCATGTCCTCCAATATCTAAATGGTACGTTCGGACTGCCCGTCAGTCTGAGGGTGAAATGTTGTACTCAACTCTACTCGGGTACCCAACCCATGCTGAACTGCCCTCCAAAAGTGCGAAGTAAATTGCATAACCCGATAAAAAATGATAGGCACGGTCACACCATGAAGGCAAAAAATCTCTCGAATATATAACTCAGCCAACCGCTAAGAAGTATAAGTACTTGCCGCAAGAATGAACTGTGCTAATTTAGTCGGCCTATCCACAATAATCCAAACTGCGTCAAATTTCCTCTGAGTCTGTGGGAGTCCAACAACGAAGTCCATAGTGATACGATCCCACTTCCACTCAGGAATATCTATCTGCTGAAGTAAACCACTGGGTCTTTGATGTTCGTACTTCACTTGCTAACAATTCAAACAATGAGCCACATAAGCAACAATATCATTTTTCATCCTTCTCCACCAGTAATGTTGTTTCAAATCCTGATACATTTGGCTGCACCAGGGTGAATAGAATACTTAGAACTGTGAGCCTCCTCAAGGATCAACTCACGGAGGCCATCAACAGTTGGCACACATAACCTAATCTGCATCCTCAAAACACCATCATCTCCAACTGTAACCTGCTCTGCATCACCGTGCCGAACTGCGTCCCTAAGGACCGCCAAATGTGGATCATCATCCTGCGGCTCCCGGATACGCTCAATTAGCGAAGACGGAGTCATGGTACAAGCTAAAACACTGTTGGGAGAAATATCCAACCTCACGAACTGATTAGCCAACGGTCTCTCACCAACTGGAATATACGCAAGGCTGCCCATACTCACCGTCTTTCTACTCAATGCATCGACCACCACACCGAACTTCCCTGGGTGATACAATATGGTGACATCATAATCTTTTAGTAACTCTAACCATCTCTGATGCCTCAAATTTAGATCCTTTTGCTTGAATAAGTACTGGAGACTACGATGGTTAGTAAAAACCTCACACGACACGCCATAAAGATAGTGCCTCCAAATTTTCAATGTATGAACAATGGATGCCAACTCTAATTCATGAACAGGGTAATTCTTCTCATGGACTTTCAACTGACGAGACGCATATGCAATCACTCTGCAATCATGCATCCATACTGCTCCAAGTCCAACTCGGTAAGCGTCACAATACACCGTAAAAGAACCTGAACTTGATGGTATTACCAACACCGGTGCTGAAGTCAAGGCTGTCTTGAGCTTCTGAAAGCTTGCCTCGCACTCATCTGACCATTTAAATGGGGCACCTTTCTGAGTCAATATAGTCATTGAGGTTGATATGGATGAGAACCCCTCCACAAAACGACGGTAGTAACCCGCCAAACCCAAGAAACTCCTTATCTCCGTGACTGTAGTGGGTCTAGGCCAGTTCTTGACCGCCTCTATTTTCTTAATAGTTGTTCATAGCCAATTACAGAATTTTCAAACAGCTTCACGTTAACAATAATCTCATTTCAAACCTTTACAATACTGATAACGAGATGCGATTCATGAAGACCGCATAATTATATACCTGAACTAACGTGTCTCATTGAACGCCACATGGGCGGGCACCTGCCTTGTAGGTTAAGGCTCAATAATAATAGCACGAATTGGAAAATTATGCACAGATAATTAATTGATTTATTTATTTACTTATTATTAGTATTACTTTTATTATTATTCATTCATTTATTACTACGATTATTATCATTATTTGTTTTACATAAATTATTGAATAAGCCTAACAGGCATGACTCCCTACCAGTACTATAGTAAAATTTTAATTCACAAGGGATAATTTAAACACAAGAATTTTTATCACAAGGATCTCATCCTTACATAACTTCCACCGCGGCTCGTAGCCCGGTTTAAACATATCAAATCACAATAAAATGCGAGGATCTCGTCCTCAACTCTGAATCACAAGTAATATGCATATCGTGCCACTCGAAACCTTCCTTGCCCTTATTTTAAATATTTTCCGTTGATAAAATTAAAACACGTAATGATAGACGCAGTTATCTCCATAGAATTTCTCAATACCAGTATTCACATAAGTAGATTTTTTAGAGTTACGAAGCTCACTTGAGAGTGGAGCATATTAGAAGAATTTTATTAGATACGCATAACCAAATTAAGTTTAGGAAATCATCACTTTATAATAATTAGATATTGTTCTTGTAATGTCACCATTTGATATAACGACCCCAGTCGTACCACAGAAAATATACCAACAGGCTAGGTCTCCACCTCTAGGAGTCTGACCTCCACCTTCAACATGTAAGTTGAGTTGTAACTGCAATGGGACACGTAGCCTGAGTGCTCTGATGAAAAATGACTCTCCCAAGTCTAGGACAGTTTCTACCACTAGCCGAAATAAAGTATCAACTTGCCCTGAGTCGCACAAAATTTCACAATTGTAATTGAGCCCTTTGATAAGTCTGTGGACTTGCTCTCTGGCTAGATAAACTGAAGTGTGAGTATGACGGGCTAACTTATCAAACCTGATGGCATGTTCTGACATTGTCATGGTGACCTGACACAATCGTTCAAACCCTAAGCGCCACGCAAAAATGGAAGGTTCGAGAAACAAACTCTTTCAAAAGCATTATGAGAACTGAGTCAAATAGTTCATGTTGCACAAACTGTTCGTCTTCTTCGTAGGCTTGCCACAAACACCGGCGACCAATTTCTTTTTTTACTATGTTGACTCGACACTACTGAGCTACCCCTTTTATTCATATGCTCTTTGTTATTCTTTGGGGTAACTCTTATCCTTATTGATGCACAATGATCCCAAAGGTAAGGCTCTATACAGATAAACCTTAGCACGAACCATATAGTCTAGAAGCTTGTTAATCATTGTACTCCCTCTAGAGCACCCCAAAATCTGCAACCGTGACTTCCACGCTGAGCAAACTTTCTGTAGATTTAAAGTTGGTTATATAACTCCTTTGGTAATGAGGTATAGGGTTATTAAGGAGGTGCACATATCGCAAGTCCCAGCTTTACCTCTTGCAAAAATCCCAAGCCTCATACATTCCAAGCCAAAATCGATATAACACATGACCCCCCAATCTATTCCTTGAAGGTGGACTTTTCCACTTGGCACGAAGTCATAGGTAACAATGCCTGATAATCTAAAATGTTAAACTTCACGTCTCATATAAATCAACCCAGTTGCTTTCAACTATTCCCTTGTTATGCAATATTGGAGTAGCTATAAATCCTTCTGTGATATGGGCTAGTCCAACCCGTACCGACTGAGCTAGAACCTCCGAGTCTATATCCATTTGAGATTGTACAATATGTGTCGATGTTCGAGCTTTAGACTGAGCTCTGCTTTTGTCTCTCCCCCTAATCATAGTTGTCATTAAGGCTTCACCTCTTGTCCGGTAGTAGACACTTGGCGTGTTGTCGAGATTCGTGAAAGGACAAGAATAGACGAGTTCAATCATCAATGGTAGAATAAATTCGCACGATAGAGTTCAATCATCTACTCTATCGCACGATAGAATAAATTCGCACGATAGAGCAGAAGAGAGTTTTAAACGATAAATACACTGCTCTGTCATTATCAAAAGGACACGAACACATTGGGTTCAAAACTCTCTCACAACCAAAAAACTCTCTTCTGCTAAATATAGATAATTTCCACAGATAAACTACTAAGCCACTAAATAAAAATGAACCACGAGCTAATTATATAAATAAGTCTAGAACTACCCCAGAGTCTGGTGTCACAATTCACAAACTACTAAAGAATACTACAATTACTGGGCTGAAAGAAATAGTATAACTGTTCTAAATACAATAAAACAACGTATGTAAAATATGAGAAGACTCTCGGAATCTACGAACGTCAGCAGATGTACCTCATGTCTCCAACTGAATAGGAAAGTTGCTCGAACTAGCTCTACTAATGTCCAGTACCTGGATCTGTGCAAAAGAGCACAGAGTGTAGTATCAGTACAACCGACCCCATGTACTGAGTAAGTGTCGAGCCTAACCTCGACGAAGTAGTGATGAGGCTACGGTGGGGCTTTAACAATATAAACTGTAACAATATTATAAAAATCAAGAAATAAATCTAAACAAATAAATAACAAGTACTGCAATAACAATAAAAATAACTCAACCGCCTTTTCCAGGCCTCAGCTATAACCAACTCTCAAGTAAATTTCCATATTTTTCCAAACCTTACTTTGAAATAATCACATGTACTAAATATAAGAAAAACTGTAGAGTAAATCAAGAGTTTCCAAATCATTCAAAGTTTTAAAATCAGTAAAAATATCATTTTTTCCCATTTTTACGGTCATGTTGCGGCATGCAACCCGATCTCACCTATTCACAATATCACAATAAATTATCTACCCTTATCACATCAATTTATTCACCCTTATCACACCAATTTTTTTATTCAAAAGTTTCAAACAAAAAATAGTATAACCTGTAAGCTTTGAACAACAACAATGTAAATAGCCAAGAAACCGACATGAATGTACAGATATAAAATCCCAACATAGGGTCAAACTGCTCAGCCTTTCTGTTCCCCAAGAGAATAAAATACACAACCAACGTTCTTCCAAAATACCCAAATAATATTTAACAGCAAAGTAATGAGGCCTAATAGTCATGGAAACAATAACTAACAAATAAAAATTTAGACCGGATCAATTAATTTGAGAACGGGAAATGATCATGTTTAACAGGCCATTTGGGTGGTGCATAGATACTCGTCACCTCACCTATACACCATACCCATGCATTTCACATAGCAAACAAGTGGGGAGTCCTATTCCCTCAAGTCAAAGTTAGACCAAACACTTACCTCAATTTCGCAAGCCACTCACTGCTCAATTACTGTTTTTCCTTTTGAATTCACCTCTAACTTGTTAGAATCTAATCATAATTAATTCAATAACATCAATCTATGCTAAAGGAACTAACTTTATTGGAAAATATAATTTTTCATAAGTTTTCTCGAAAAAAGTGAAAATTCGACCCCGGGCCCGCTTGGTCTAAACTCGGGGTTCAGACCAAATTACGGTTACCCGTTCACCCACGAACCCAAATATGCTATTAGTATTGAAATCCGACCTTAATTTGATGTAAAAATTTGATTATTACAAAATTCCCTAATTCTACCCAAACCCTCAATTCTTTACCATAATTCTTAGTTTTTGCTTTAAGAGTGATGAAAAACAGTAAGGTATTGAAAGAACAAAGTTTAGAATTGAATACCTATGACTTGGGGATGAACCTTGGTGAAGAAAATCGTCTCTAGGGCTTGGTAGTTCAAAAAAGGGTTGAAAAATAAGTTAACAGTGTATTTATATGACTGGGGAGGCCTTTTATGCGATCGCGGAAGAAGAGATGCGATCGCATAGAATAAAAAAATACCCCCTGAAATTTTAACTATGCGATCGCATAGAACAAAGTTGACCCCGAGCAAATTAACACTATGCGATCGCGGATATAGCTATGCGATCGCATAGAACAAAAGACCTGGACACCGGAAATGAAAAACGCAGCAATTTTTCTTAAGTTCAAAACATCCTGTGACCTATTCGAAACTCACCCGAGACCTCGGGGATCTAAACAAAACATGCACGCAAGTCAAGAAATATCATACGTACTTGCTCGTGTGATCAAATCGTGAAAATAACATGTAAAACTATGAATTAAACCTCAAAACTCATCATTTTCAACAAGAACTTTTAAAGTTCATAATTTCTCAACCGGATGTCCGAATCATGTTAAACGAACTCCGATTTCCACCAATTTTCACAGTTAACCTTTTTATATCATAACAAATATGTACCGAGCTCCAGAACTAAAATACGAGCCTGATACCAATGATTTCAAACACTATTTCTTTTCTTTATTTCATAAATATTTTAGCAAAATAATTTCTTTCAAAAATTGATTTCTAAGGCTTGGGACTTCGGAATTCATTTCCGAGCATACGCCCAAGTCTCATATTTTACAGCGGACCTTCTTGATCATCAGAACACGGATCCGAGTCCGTTTACTAAAAATGTATACCCAAGTCAACTTTTATCAAACTTAAATTCTAAAAATCACTATTTCTCATACTTTCACATAAAAGCTTTCTGGTTTCACGCCCGGGCTGCGCACTAATTCAAGGTATTCAAAATTAGTCTTTTTATGATAATTAAGCATGGAACGGAGTCTAAATATATAAAATGATCCCTTGGGTCATCACACTGTAAGTCAAGGCTGATTACTAGACTCTTTGGTTCTTCCTTTTGTGTTTACTATCTTCTGTACTGGTATGTCCTGATTTCAATTCAAGTTTCAAGAATAACATATTTCTTTTACTATTTCAATTCATCCTGTTTCTAGTCTGTTTTTACTTGTGGTTTTGTTGTTCAACTTGCAACTGACATGTCTACTTTACTGCTTTATAAGCATGCTTCTGAATCTATCCCCCCTTTAAATCAGCATGCTTATGAAATATCATCCCCCATTTCTATAGTATGGCTCAATGTAACTATGTTCCATTGTATGCTTAACTAGTTTAGTATGAACCTGTCTTTGGCAGGACAACTTGTACTCTAAGTTCTGTGTTAACTTTGAAGCTCATGTTGTACCTTAACCCTCTTAGTATATTGTTGATTCTATACTTAAGTGCTCTTGTATCTATGTATTTACCTATGTGCTCTACTTGTCCCCACTTCCCCATTACCCTTGTGTGAAGGCTGGTGGTGCTAGGCATGTCTTGTTTCTTTGTTCTATTGTGATGTTGAACCTGTTTTGGTTTTGATTTTGGTCTATTGTTTGTTGATTGCCCTACTCTTTTGAAACTGTCTCATTGAAAAGCTCCTCTGTTGTTTTACAAAACTACTTCAAGCAAGTCTCTTTTCAAACAACTTTCCTACTTAAACCTCTTCAAAACTATGTCAAGAACTCTCACTATACTCTTAGACATTTAAGTTTTGTCCCTCTAATGTGTTACTTCTTAGGGATCCCTATGAGATCCCCCTGAACTCTGATACATTAGATCTGGGTCTTCCACGCTGCACTTACTCAAGTATGGTTGTGAAATCTGGGTGTGAGCACTGCCCGGGATCCTTTGAGGTCCTTAGGGAATTTTGACACCGGATATTAAGAAAGGCTATGAAACCATATGGCATTGGAAACTCTGGAAATCTGGGCCTATTTGCAGGCTCCCTATTGTGTAACTTCTTATTTTCCTTATCTACTTATGTAATTCATTCAATACTGGTTTGTAATAATTTATTGTAAACAAATATTGGGGATGGATAGTGAAAATAGGAGTGTAGTTATATAGGTTATCTACATCAAGGGTAGAAACCATGCTTTTAGGTTTACATTTTTGTATGCGCACCAGAAACCCATGTCTAGGATCATTACGTATCATGTATTAGATATCATGCTCCTAGGTTTTATGTCTACGGTTTTCAGCATCTCATTTTGGCACTATTATTATCACTTAGAAATCCTGTCTCTAGGATAAATGGCAATCATTAATATAAACTGTCACTTTCCACATCTTTAAAAAATCATGTCTAACAATGATGTAACCTTTGTGCACTCAAAAATCATGCTTTAGGAACTTTGCATTATGCATCTAGATATCCTGCTTTAGGACTTTGCATATCCTGAAATCACGTGTGCACTTAGAAATCATGCTTAGGGAATTCTGCATTCTATATGTACATATTAGATACCATGTTTTTTAGGACTTTGTACTCGCTCAGTCACACCTAGTTAAACTACTGATACATGAAAAAGGATACAAAACAGTCTCACCCGATTTTCTTAAAACAATTGGCAATAATCCTATATTTTGTAACACCTAGAACAACATGTTTAAGTAACCCAATTTATAACTTTTTTTTTCTTTAATAATTCTGGTAACAATTGTGCACTATCCCACGCCTAGGCAAGCCTTAGGTAACCAATTCTTATAAAGTTGAAAACTGCCTCTTTGAGTTTACTACTTAATGCTTAACAGGCTTAAAAATCAGTAGGCAAACTGATTAGGCCATGCTTCTAAGTTTTATAAAAAATAAAACGTCATATCTTCTGTGCTTTACCATTCACCTAGACATCATGTCTTAGGATCCTGCTAATAAGACTGTTTCCCCTTTGTTTGTGTTTGAGTCATGTGTTTACATGCATTAACTGTGGAGGTAAACTTGAGCTTCTTATTTGCTCTTTCCTGCTTTTATTTGATAAAGTCCTATGTGTTCTTGCTTGTCGCCTTAGTATTTTCTCCTTTAAACCTTAGGGGATCTGTTTAGAACTGCCTATAGGTAGAGGTCCTAAATTTCTCCGGGACTATTAAGAAGGGACGGGTAACAGCACGCAATAGTAGTCGTTAAATAATCTCGCTTAATAACTGCTAAGGGGTGGGAAAGGGTAGATATGGATATGATGATCGGTGCGCTAATGCCACGTGTAGCCCCTCTTCTGAGGAGTGATTATCGGGCATTGTACCGATGTGATCCTATAGGATCAATAACCTAGGACTCCCATATCCTTCATATATGGGCTTAGACTTTAAATTTTAATTACGCATATGTGCTTAGAATATAAACCTTTCAAAAACCTTATATACATACTTAGACTTTAATCTTTTCAAAATCTTTTGCACATGTGTGCTTAGACTACAAATCTTTTCAAAACCCTTTGCTTGTTTAAGCTTTCATTACTTATTTGCTACTTACCTAAATTCACAAAGTTGTTTGGCCGGGAACCACAGTTGTGGACTTTGAGGGGTTCCTAACACCTTCCCCTTAGAGTAATTTCAAGCCCATATCAAATCTTTGGTTATCCAAATTTGTGTTTGTAAATGACCCTTAGTAGGTGCCCTAACGCACCTTAATTCGTTATGTGGCGACTCTTCAATTCCTTGTATACCCCTTTCACAAAATGAAACGAGTTGTCCCAATAATGTCAAGAACCCTGACTGATCCAAAAGGAGAAGGAAAAAGGAGGCGCGACATCTATCTGCTACCGAGGCGTTCGACCCACTCCACGAAAGAGAAAATACATTTAAAACAACCAATTCAAGATTTATTAAGGGAAAATTATTCAAGGAAATACCAATTCCCATTAACGGTCAAGAAAATAAAGTTTAACATTTTACAATTCCTTTATCAAGTTTCAAGATGCTTTAACCAATTAAATTAACAAGTAGGGTACAAATATCGCAAGTATAACATGATTTGGGTCCTAGACTACCTGGACATAAGCATAATAGTAGCTACGCACGGACTCTCGTCACCTCGTGCGTACGTAGCCCCCACAAATAGGAGCACATAATAATTTGATTCACCTATGGGGTTATTTCCCTCTTACAAAGTTAGAAAGTAGACTTACCTCGCTCCGAAATTCCATAACCGGCTCGAAAGCCTTTCCAACAACTCAAACCAATGTCCATCACTCCAAAACTAGTCAATATAGGTGCAAATCCATAAATATATACTCTAGTACTCATTATAATTCAATTTACAATAATTTCCAACTCCGATCGAAAAGTCGATAAAATCACCCTCGGGCCCACTTGCCCGGATTCCAAAAAAATTCAAAGATATACATTACTCATGGCATCACAAACTCAAATATATAGTTTACTCTCAATTTCATGCCCAAATTCGTGGTAAAAATCCAAAAATACCCATTTCTAGGTTTTCTACCAATATCCCAAATTTTAACTAATTTTTCATGAATTTCCATGTTAAAATCTATACATAATCCAAGTATTTAACTTGCAATAGGTGTGTAACGACCCGATTTGTCGTTACGTAAAACCTGCATTATAATTGTTGTTATTGACTTATCATAGACCAATTATTCTATTATTGATGTGTTAGAGTTGATAAGCTTGAAATCGGAATGGTTAAATGAGAATTCAGTTACTTAGTCTTTAAAAATAGCCTTAAAATGGGAAAGTCAACTGAGAGTCGACTTATTGATAAACGACCTTGAAATGTAGATTTTACGGCTCGAATAGCTTTGTTAGGTGATTTGGGACTTAGGAATATGTTCAGAATAATTCTTTGATGTCCGGTGTAGAATTAGGCTTGAATTGGCGAAAGTTAGTTTTTGGTGATTTCCGGTCGGCAGTGGAAAATAGGATATCTGGGTCGGAATGGAATTCCAACAGTTGAAACAGGTTCGTTATATCATTTTGGATGTGTCTGCAAAATTTCAGGTCAATCGGAGTTGTTTTGGATAGTTTCGGCATCTTTGGTGGATTTTAAAATTTTCAAAGTTCTTAGGCTTGAATCCGATGTAAATTTGGTGTTTTGATGTTAGTTTTGGTGTTTTGAGAGTGAAACTAAGTTTGAATGATCATATGTGATGTGTTGGTATAGTTGGTTGGGGTCCCAAGGAGCTCGGGTGAGTTTTGGATAGGTTTGGGCTGCGTTGTGCTCGTTTTCTTATGCTTCGGCATCGTTTGTTCAAGCATAAATGATATCATATAGAACAAATGAGCTCCGATTACTTCTTTGAATGAATTATTATATCCGTATCATAATTACGGACCTGTATCAAAAAGAATCATCGAATTTGGGCATCGTATGAGGATTTTATGGCCATTTTACCAAGATTGCCCAGATTTTTCAGGTTAATGACGAAATTGCCCCTGACGGCGTATTAAAAACCTGCACTATTTGCAAATCTTAAAACCTACATATCTCCTTCATTATAAGGTCAAATTGAGTGATTCAAAAGCCTAAATTGATTGTAGTTTCACAAGGAATCCATTGGGAACAGTAAAACGCGTGAACAGTATATTAACGAGCAGTTCGAGGTTTCTTCCAATTTTTGACCGGGGAGAAGCTTTTTGGGCGATTTTTGAAGGAGAAAATCAGTGGGTATCACAGAGCTAAGCAATTTGATTATTAAAACTCGTTTATGGGTGATTATAGACCATAACCCCAGACTTTAATTCATGAAAAACAGTAGAAAAATAAGATTTTGAGGCATAAGATTATGAGATTATGAGACATTCAAGGGTCGATTTGAGGGGTCAAACGGACTCCGATTTTGGTGTTCTTTATATGTATGGACTCGTGGGAAGACGAAGAAAAATTTTGTATAAAAATTTCTGAGTTTCAGGATGCGGGTCCGGGGGTCGGGTTTTGACCGGTTTCGGATTTTTGAGTTAAATTCGATATTTTTAAATTGGAATTTATTCTTAAGCATATGTTGATGATAAAAATCTGAACTTGGTAGATTTGGAGCCTTCAGAGGTTGATTCGAGAGGCAAGCGTGTTACGGAATAATTCCGGGCTAGTTTTGAGGTAAGTAATGTCTTGAAATCCTGTCCTGAGGGTATGAATCCCCGGACTATGCACCCTTTTACGGGTTTTGAACTGGAAAGATTCAAACTTTGGAAATATCTCCGTATTTAGGCGACCATTGAGTTGCTAAACCGATTTTTAAGCTTATGCTTAATTAGTATTTATATATTATGATATGTTTTGGGCTGTAAGCCGTGTTTGGGGCCTAGTGCCGATCTGTTTACCCCTTGGGGGACTGTTTTACTGTGTTTCCTCACTTGATATGTTGTGAATTACACTCAGTCATTTCCTGATAAATGGTTTTGACACTCAGAGTATTTTGATACTATTTATTGAAAAAAATGAAACATTATTTTGGGTAGAGAACCTGGTTTGTTTATGGCCTAAGGGCTAATTGAAAGTGTCTCACTAAGTGATGTGAGGAGGCTTCCAGGCCTTATGAGTGATGTGAGGAGGCTT
>MDKH01235217.1:0-17551 GCA_005239495.1 Nicotiana undulata | reverse complement strand
AAATTTCAAATTCTTTAGAAACCCCACAAGTTCATTAACTCCATTTGTTTCCTCATTTGGATCTTAAACCAATCAAATCAAGCCCGTTTTACACCAAATTCCAAAGATAGGACAAATAACATATAACAAACCTGTTCCGGGCTCCGGAACCGCAATACGGGCCCGGTAACACGGTTTTCACATAATTATTGTTTTTCAAAAGCCTTTATTATTTTCAGAAAACAATTTTCTTTAAAAATTCATTTCTCGGGCTTGGGACCTCGGAATTCGATTCCGGGCATACGCCCAAGTCCCATATATTCCTACGGACCCTCCGGGACCGTCACATCACGGGTCCGGATCCGTTTACCAAAAATGTTGACCAAAGTCAACTTTATTCAATTATTCAATTCAAAAATCCCATTTTTATCAAATTTTCACATGGAAGTTTCCCGGCTACCTCTCCGGGCTACGCACACATATCGAGGTGAGATTAACGGAGGCTTTCGAGGCCTCAGAACACAGATTTAGCTGGAATTACTTAGGATAACCTTTTGGGTCATCACACTCAGTTTGTCCATTAGCTACAGGATGATATGGTGTTGAGGCAATCCGTTTAATTTTCCAACTCTCAAAGAATTTTTTAATCTGAGAGCCTGTAAATTGTGATCCATTATCACACACGATCTCTTTCGGAATCCCAAAACGGCATATTATGTTTCGCCATAAGAAGCTTTTGACCTCCTTTTCCTGCACTTGTTTGAACGCTTCTGCTTCCACCCATTTCGTGAAGTAATCAGTAAGTACGAGTAGAAATCATACCTGTCCTTTAGCTGGGGGAGAGGTCCCACTATATCTATTCCCCATTTCATGAAGGGCCATGGTGATATGACTGAGTGCAACAGTTCTGCTGGTCTATGCATATTGTTGGCGAACCTCTGACACTTGTCGCATTTAGATATGAAGTTCTCTGCATATTCTTCCATCTTAGGCCAATAATACTCGACTCGGATTAAGGTTTTTACCAAGGATCTTGCTCCTGCACGATTTCCACAGCGTCCTTCATGGACTTCTTTTATCACGAACTCCGTCTGATTAGGTCTGAGGCTTTTAGCTAGGGGTACACCGAACATTTTACGATACAATGAGTTGCGGATCAGACAATATCGTGATGCTTTGCGACGAACCGCTTGAGCTGCTTTATTGTCTTCAGGTATGGTACCATTCTGCAAAAAATTGAGAATTTTGTTTCTCTAATCCCAAGTTAAATTAATTAAAGATACCTCGTTCATGTCTTGGTCGATTGCTGAATGGAAGAGGTGGACAACAATGGCGTTGTCTTTATGTGTTACTTCTATAACTTCCGCGAGGCTTGCTAATGCATCCGCTTCTGCATTTTCTTCTCTAGGTATTTGTATTATCTTCCACGTTTCGAACTGTCTTACAAGTTCCCGTGCCTTTTCTAGATATTGTTGCATTCGAGTTTCTCGAGCAATGTAAGCCCCGTGCATCTGATTTACCACCAATTGGGAATCACTATTGATTATGATTTGCTCGATTTACAGCTCCCGTGCCAGTTCTAAACCTGCAATAACGGCCTCGTACTCTGCTTCATTGTTAGTTATAGGGTAACATTTAATAGCATGTCGTGTCTTTTCACCTGTAGGTGATATTAAGACGATGCCTAATCCGGCCCCTTTTATGTTAGAAGAGCCATTTGTAAATAGGATCCACTGACCTGGATTGACTCCGTTAAAGAGTTGTAACTCTTTTTCTACCTCATGGGTAATATTGTTGCTAAAGTCAGCTACAAAATCAGCTAATATTTGTGATTTGATTGTTTTTCTAGGCTGATATGTTATATCATGTTCACTTAATTCTATGGCCCATTTGGCTAAACTTCCTAACAATTCTTGCTTATGCAAAATATTTCTTAAAGGATAAGAAGTCACGACAGTGATTGAATGACATTGAAAATAAGGACGTAATTTTCTTGATGCCATTATTAAAGCTAAGGCTAATTTTTCTAGATGAGGGTATCTAGTTTCAGCATCTAATAAAGTTTTACTTACGTAGTATATAGGTGATTTCTTACCTTTCTCTTCTCTTACCAGTACTGCACTTACAGCACTTTCTGAAACAACCAGTTAGATGTACAACCTTTCCCCTTCTTTTGGCTTTGAGAGCAGTGGTGGCTTTGATAAATAAATCTTCAAATCTCTGAGGGCATGTTGACATTATTCAATCCATTCGAACTGATTTTGTTTTTTAAGAACTGAAAAGAATTTAAAGCTTTTTTGAGAAGACCTAGAAATAAATCTTCCTAAGGCGGCTATTCTCCCTGTCAATTTTTGAACCTCTTTTTTATTTGTTAAAATATCAGGTATTTCCTCTATAGCTTTTATTTGAGCTGGATTTACCTCTATTCCTCTGTTAGATACAAGGAATCCCAAAAACTTATCTGATTGCACTCCGAAAGCACATTTTTTGGATTAAGCTTCATAATTATACTTGCGTAAGATATCAAAAGTAGTAGAGAGATGTTGGAGATGATCTTCCGCTTGTGTTGACTTTACAAGCATATCATCAATATAGACTTCCATTGTCTTTCCTAAATGTTCTTGGAACATTTTAGTCACTAACCTTTGGTAAGTGGCTCCTGCATTCTTTAAGCCAAAAGGCATGACTTTATAACAGTAAGTCCCCCTGTTAGTAATGAAGGAGGTTTTTTCCTCGTCTGAGGGATCCATTTTAATCTGATTATAACCAGAGTATGCGTCTAGAAAACTTAATAATTCGTGACCTGCGGTAGCATCAATCATCTGATCTATATGTGGCAAAGGAAATGAATCTTTGGGGCATGCTTTATTTAAATCAGTATAATCTACACACACCCTCCATTTGCCGTTCTTTTTAGGTACCACCACTGTGTTAGCTAGCCAGTTAGGATACTTTACCTCTCGTATGGAACCTATGTTCAAGAGTTTTTGGACTTCATCGTCAATCACTTGATTCTTGAACGTTCCTTGCTTTCTTTTCTTTTGTTTAACAGGTACGAATGATGGATCTTCATTCAGTTTATGAGTCATCACTTCTGGTGGAATACCTGTCATATCTGAATGGGACCATGCAAAACAATCCGCGTTAGATTTTAAATAATCGATTAACATACCTTTTTGCTCGGGGGTTAACCTCTCCAGCAATCTCGTACCAACATACAACTTTTTCTCAGGCTTTTGTTCAGACAACAGAACAGCCTCGAGTTCTTCCGCGGTTGTTTTGATATGCTCGTCTTCTTCTGGTTCACGAATGAAGTCTGGTCTAGAATCTATGTCTGCGTGATCCAGCATATTTTCGATGATAATAGGGATTGTCTCGTTGGTGTCTTATCCCGTACCTGTTTGAATATTCATTTCCTTTGTACATGATTGATCAAAGATTTTTTCCATACCTGTTTGTCCATTGGCCTCCGTTTGGAAGACTTCAACGTCTCCCGTATCTTTTTTGTTGTGAAGTGCTATCGAGTTCATATTTTTGGAAGTTTGTTGGTCACCTCTAATATGTCTCACTCCCCATTCTGATGGGAATTTTATTACCTGATGTAAGGTGGATGGGACCGCTTTCATATCATGAATCCACGGTCTTCCCAAAATGACATTGTAAGCCATCTCTGTATCAATGACTTGAAATTTCGTGTTTTTCACCATTCCTTTAGCGTAAGTATTAAATTCAATCTCTCCTTTGGTTCTCATTGTAGAATTAACAAACCCAGATATGGATCTTGCCTTTGGGATCATTTGATTTTCCACTAGCATTTCTTCCACGACTTTTATCAAAATGATATTGACTGAACTTCCTGGATCAATCAATACTCTTTTAACGTTAGTGTCATGAATAAGTAAAGATATTACCAGTGCGTCATTATGAGGAAGCATTAGTCCACCAAAGTCTGCATCATCAAAGGTTATTTTGTCCATTTGGATCTTCTCGAACCCGCTTTCCATGGGTATTTGTGATCGTTGACGCTAATTGACAAACTATTCCATTTACTTCCTCTCCTCCATGTATCACATTAACAGTTCGCTTCAGAGAGGGAGGCTTTGGAGGCTCCTGCTTGTGTTTCATGTATGTTTGTTTACCTTTATCACTAAACAACTTTGTTAAATAGCCCTGTTTTAATAAATGTTCTATTTTACCTTGTAAAAATCTACAATCTGCAGTTCTATGTCCATGATCATTATGGAATTCACACCACTGATCTGGATTTCTCCTTTTTGGATTCGACCGCATCTCTTTGGGCCATTTAACTTTGTCTCCCATATTTCTTAGTATTGAGACAAGTTCAGTAGTGCTTACGTTAAAGTTATGGTCCCCAATTCGGGTATTACCTCTGGACCGTTCATCTCGATCTTGCCTAGATCTAGACGAGGATGAGCCTATATCTCTTCCTGACGGTCTAGTATTTTCGAACCTGGGACGTGTGTTACGTCCCGAGGGTCCTAAGTAAGGATCGTACCTATTTTTACCTGATCTTTTCTCCGGTTCTGGACGTCTGGATCTGGAATACTCCTCGTCTCTCGATCGGGCAATGATATCTTCTTCTATTCTGAGTTTAGTACTATACCTGTTGTATACATCGTTCCACGTCGTAGCTGGAAATTCTCTTAGACTTTCCTTGAGCCGTCTCGTGGCTTCTGAGCTTTTATCGTTTAAGTTGCTTGCAAATGCCATGGCTGCCCAATTATCAGGCACCCTGGGTAATTGCATTCTTTCTCATTGAAACATGTCTACAAACTCACGGAGTAATTCCGTATCTCCCTGCTTTATCTTGAATATGTCTTCCATTCTTTTCTCAACTTTTTGTGCACCAGAGTGTGCTTTTATAAACGAATCTGCAAGCTCAGCAAAAGAATCAATAGAATTTTCAGGGAGAAGAGAATACCAGGTTAAGGCTCCTTTTGTGAGTGTTTCCCCAAATTTCTTGACAAGGACTGATTCAATCTCTTGTTTTGTTAAATCATTGCCTTTTACTCCAGTAGTGAAAGCAGTCACATGATCACGTGGGTCAGTTGTTCCATCATATTTAGGAACATTAGGCATTTTGAACTTCTTCGGTATAAGCAAAGGGCGCTGCACTTGGCTAATCCATTTAAAGGAATTCATGTTGATTGCCTAACTTCGGGTACTTTCAAGGCTCACACTACCTTGCTCTGCTTGCCACCACTCTGAAAGCCTGATTCACAGCTCTCTAAATTATTCTGAAATAAGTGTTTCCAGGGCTGTTGAGAATATCTATCAACGTCGATGCCTTTGATAATCGGCGGTACTCCAGGGATTTGCTCGATGCGATCATTCTGTTCTTTCATTTGTTTCTGCATGGTTAGCAATAAATTTTGTAACTCAGAGTTATTAGTCATACCTGGTCTTGCTTCAAGAGATTCATTTGGAGTGTCACCCCTGGCTGAGTTTATTAACCCAGACTGAGGATTTTCCGCGATGATTGTATTATTTGGAGGCGGGGTTAATGGTTTTTGTGGTGCCTGTGGTAATCCTCTTGCAAACTCTTGCAAAGCTTGCCCCACATATTCAGCAATCATTTTCTTTATTCGGTCCTGCTCTATCGTTTGCTCATTATTGTTATGATGGTTATCGGATCTTTCCGGGGATGACTCCCTTGAACCACGTGGGGTTCCTCGAGGAGTTGGAACTGGGGTTCTATTTTCCTGCTGGTTGTTGTCGTTATTGTTGTTGTTGTTGTTGTTGGAATTCGACATAGTTTAAAGGATATCGATTGGAAAATAAACTATGATTATCAGGTTCTCGGTAACGGAACCAATTTGTTTAACCAAAGAATTAGATTCCTTGACCAAATCTATTTAGGATGAACAGGGGTTACTGATAATCAAGAAAGTAACGATAACTAAAGAAAAATTGAGTAATAAACAATATTGTAGTATGCAAAAAGTAAAATCGATTGTATTCGAGAATTCAGATGCTCTTATGGGTTACATTTCTTCCCTTTATGTAGGGGTTTCCTAGTATAACGTTTGGTTCTTGTCATGATGATCATTAATGGCTAATTATTACATTAATGAGGCGTTACAAAGGATAACCATAACTGTTGTATAGGAGTTACGTAACGTATAAGTCATTAACTGTTGATTCTCGAATCTGCCCGTAGCTTCGTCTGGGTTCACTGTGACCGTATCTCTTCTTTGTCATTAAGTTTCCCGTGGTTGATGAACTCGTGGGTTTATTGACCGTGCCTCTTTGTCTCGTACCTCTTTACAGAATCAAGTCTATCTGTTATGTTTTCCTTGGTCCATGTAGCTAGCTGAGTTGTCAAGAATTTGCTTACGTGTGAGACTCTTTTTTACCAATACAAGCATGTCGTGTCTTTTCACCCGTGGGTGATATTAAAACTATGCCTAAGCCGACACCTTTCATATTGGAAGAACCATCAGTGAATAGGGTCCATAGACCCAGATTAGCACTGTTAGGGAGTTGTAACTCTTTTTCCACTTCTAGGACAATGCTATTACTAAAGTCAGCGACAAAATCAGCTAAGATTTGAGACTTAATTGCAGTCCTAGGTTGATATATTATTTCATGCTCACTTAATTCTATGGCCCACTTGGCTAATCTTCCCGATAGTTCTTGTTTATGTAGTATGTTTCTTAATGGACACGAAGTTACAACAGTGATTGGATGACATCGAAAATATGGTCGTAATTTTCTAGATGCAATTATTAAAGCTAAGGCTAACTTTTCTAGATGTGGATATCTGGTTTCAGCATCTAATAAAGTTTTACTTACATAATAAATAGGAGATTTTTTACCTTTATCTTCTTTTACCAATACTGCACTTACAGCAATTTCTAAGACAGCCAAGTAGACGTACAGCCTCTCCCCCTCCTTTGGCTTTGATAGCATCGGGGGTTTTGATAGATAAGCTTTCAGATTCTTGAGAGCCTATTGATATTCTTCAGTCCATTTGAACTGATTCTGCTTTTTGAGGACTGAAAAGAATTTAAAACTTTTCTCGGAAGACCTGGAAATAAATCTTCCCAAAGCTGCGATCATTCCCGTTAGTCTTTGAACTTCTTTTTTATTTATAAGTACATCAGGTATTTCTTCTATAGATTTAATTTGAGCGGGATTTACCTCTATTACCCTGTTTGACACAAGGAAACCCAAGAATTTACCTGATTCTACGCCAAAAGCGCATTTTTCTGGATTCAGCTTCATATTATACCTTCGTAAAATGTCAAATGTAATAGAGAGGTGTTGGAAATGGTCTTCCGCTCGTGTTGATTTTACCACCATGTCGTCGATGTAAACTTCCATCATTTTTTCCAGATGTTCCTGGAATCTTGGTCACTAACCTTTGATATGTGGCTCCAGCATTTTTTAAGCCAAATGGCATGACTTTATAACAATAAGGCCCCTTGTTCGTAATAAAGGAGGTTTTTTCTTCGTCTGAGGGATCCATTTTAATCTGATTATAACCAGAATATGCATCTAGAAAGCTTAGCAATTCATGACCTGCGGTGGCGTCAATCATTTGATCTATATGTGGTAATGGGAATGAATCTTTGGGGCATGCTTTATTTAAATCAGTATAATCTACGCATACTCTCCATTTGCCATTCTTTTTAGGAACTACCACAGTGTTAGCTAACCCGTTAGGGTACGTTACTTCTCGTATCGAACCAATTTTCAATAGTTTCTATACCTCTTCGTCAATCACTTGGTTCTTGAATGGTCCTTGCTTTCTTTTCTTCTTCTTAACAGGTACGAAGGATGGATCTTCATTTAGTTTATGAGTCATCACTTCTGGTGGGATACCTGTCATATCTGAGTGGGACCACGCAAAGCAATCTGCGTTAGCCTTTAAATAATTAATTAACTTAACTCTTCGACCGGGGCTCAGCCTCGTGCCTATATACACCTTCTGTTCAGGTTTTTGTTCAAACAATTTAACAGCTTCGAGCTCTTCCGTAGTTGTTTTGATGTGCTCGTCTTCCTCCGGTTCATGAATGACGCCCGGTCTGGAATCTACATCTGTGTTGTCCAATGCATCTTCCATGATGACTTGATTCACCTTCTCGTGAGTATATCCTTCCGTATTTGCTGGAACGTTCATTTCTTTCGTACCTGTTTGGTCAGTAACTTCTTCCGTACATGTTTGGCTGGTGACATCTGTCTGGAAGTTTTCTCTATCCTCTGGTTCTTCCGTCTCTACTTTTTTGTTATAATGCGCCACGGAATTTATATTTCTAGAGGTCTGTTGATCACCTCTAATATGTCTGATTCCCCATTCTTAAGGGAATTTAATTACCTGGTGTAAAATGGATGGTACAGCTTTCATGTCGTGGATCCAGGGCCTTCCCATAATCACGTTATAAGCCATGTCAGTATCAATGACTTGGAATTTGGTGTTCTTAGTTATTCCTTCGGCGTAAGTGCTAAGTTCGATCTCTCCTTTGGTTATTACTGTAGAGTTATCGAACCCTGATATGGCTCGTGCCTTAGGGATCACCTGATTTCCCAGGAGCATTTCTTCCACGACTCTTAGCAAAATGATATTGACTGAACTACCTGGATCAATCAACACTCTTTTAACGTTAGTGTCATGGATGAGTAAGGATATTACCAGAGCATCGTTTTGGGGAGCACTAGTCCGCCAAAATCTACATCGTCAAAGGTTATATCATCTTTATCTGGATTTTCTCGAACCCGCTTTCCGTGGGTAATTGTGACCTTTGAGGCTAATTTGCAAACTATTTCGTTCACTTCCTCTCCTCCATGTATCACGTTGACGGTTCTTTTTGGAGATGGAGGCTTCGGGGGCTCCTGCCTGTTCTTCATATATGCATGTTTACCTTTATCACTAAACAATTCTATTAAGTAGCCTTGTTTCAATAATTGTTCTATTTCTCCTTGTAAAAATCTGCAATCTGCAGTCCTGTGTCCATGATCATTATGGAATTCACACCAGAAATCTGGGTTCCTCTTATTTGGGTTTGACCGCATTTCTTTGGGCCATCTAACCTTATCTCCCATATTTCTTAATATCGAAACAAGTGCAGGGGTACTTACATTAAAGGTGTGATCCCCAATTCGTGCATTACCTCTAGGGCGTTCATCTCGATCCTTTCTGGATCTAGATGAGGATGAGCCCACATCTCCGCTTGGTGGTCTATAATCTGACCTGGTGTTTTCGAACATGGGACGAGTTTCACGTCCAGATGGTCCTAAATAAGGGTCGTACCTATTTTACTTGATCTCCTATCTGATTCGGAACGTCTGGATCTGGTATGATCTTCATCTTTCGAACGAGCAATGGTATCTTCTTCTATCCGAAGTTTAGTATTGTACCTGTTGTAAATATCATTCCACATTGTAGCAGAAATTCTCTCAAGATTCCTTTGAGTCTCCTCGTGACTTCTGAGCTTTTATCATTTAGGTTACTTGTAAATGCCATGGCTGCCCAATTATCAGACACTCTTGGTAGTTGCATTCTTTCTCGCTAGAACCTGTCTACAAATTCACTGAGTAGTTCCGTGTCTCCTTGCTTTATTTTAAATATGTCCTCCATTCTTTTCTCGACTTTTTGTGCACCAGAGTGTGCTTTTATGAAAGAATCTGCAAGCTCAGCAAAAGAATCAATTGAATTTTCATGGAGAAGAGAATAACAGGTTAGGGCTCCTTTGGTAAGAGTCTCTCCGAATTTTTGACAAGGACTGATTCAATCTCTTGTTTTGTTAAGTCGTTGCCCTTTACTCCGGTGGTAAAATCAGTCACATGGTCGCGTTGGTCAGTTGTTCCGTCATACTTAAGAACGTCTGGCATTTTAAACTTCTTGGGTATAGGCAAGGGTGTTGCGCTTGGTTTCCAAGGTTGTTGATAATATCTATCAACATCAATGCCTTTGATAACAGGTGGTACTCCAGGAATTTGCTCGATTCGATCGTTTCGTTCCTTCACCTGTTTCTGCAAGGTTAGTAGTAAATTTTGTAATTCAGGGTTATTAGTCATACCTGGTCTCGTTTCGAGAGATCCGTTAGGAGTGTCATCCCTTGCTGAGTTTACCAAACCAGACTGAGGATTTTCCACGGTAATTTTGTTATTAGGAGGTGGTGTCAGTGATGCAGGTGATGCCGCCGGTAATCCCCTTGAAAATCCTTGCAAAGCTTGACTCACGTACTCTGAAATCATTTGCTTTACATGATCTTGTTCTACTGTTTGATCATTGTTGTTGTTATCGTTGTTGTTGTTAGATCTCTCTTGGGATTGTTCCCTTGAACCTCTTGGGGATGGAAGAGGTGATGGAGTCCTTATCATATCTCTCTGTTGGTTATTGTCGTTGGGATTCAACATAGTTCAGAGGATATCGCTTTGAAAAGCAAACAAAGATTATCATGTTCCCGGTAACGGAACCAATTTGCTTAACCAAAGAATTAGGTCCTTTGACCAAAGCTATTTTTAGGATGAACACGGGTTACTGATAATCATGAAAATAATCTTAAGTAAAGAAGAATAAGTCAATGATGATAATATGATGCTCAGAAAAGTAAAGTGTATTGTATTTGTCATTCAGATGTCCTTGGCAAGTTATATTTTCTTCCCTTATATAGGGAATTTCTTAATATAACGTCTACCTCTTACAATGATCGCTCATTAATGACTAATTATTACATTAATTGGACGTTACAAAGAGTAACTGTAACTGTTGCGTGAAGGTTGTGTAACGTGTGAGTCATTAATTGAGTATCTCTAAATCTGCCTGTAGCTTTGTCCGGATTCATTCTAACAGTGTCTCTTCCTTGTCTCAATTAGGCTGAGTTTCCCGTAGCTGATTACCCCGTAGGTTTATTGATCTGTGCCTCTTTGTTCTGTACCTCTTTGTAGAATCATATCCAGCTGTCAGATTTTCCTTGGTCCACGTAGTCGGCTGAGTCACCAAGGATTATCATATGTGTGAGACTCTTTTTTACCAATACAATTACCTTGGAGAGGGAGTTGAGCAACCAAGAGAGAACCATGTCATTACATCGAGCCCATGGTTAAACTTGCTCTGATACCATGTAGAAATTGAATGAAAAGATTTGAGAAAATTTTCTTTATTGAATGAATTTTCTGTGTACAGTGTATGTGTGTGTCTATATACAACTAAAAGGAATCTAAGAAATAACCACTTGTACATGTGTCACTATTCTATTTGTGTAACTGTAACTAACACAAGAAGATAAATACAAAGAATAAAGAATTCAACATAACAGTAGTACAATATGCTTCTTCTAGAACCTTCAGTCTTCAGTGTTGAATAGGGCCTAACTGTGTAGAGATAAGAAGGCCCAATTATACAGATCCATAAGTGAAGATCAGCCCATTAAGTCATTCAATCAATTGGACCGGGTTTAAGCCTTTCTACTTATTCACACATTGAATAAAAGGGTTTGGTTCTTCATACCAAACCTCAAACTTAAACTAGCCGACCGAACTTAGCCACCTTTAGGGTTCCACTGTAGACGTCGGTCTTCCACTAAAAACACCATTTTTCAGCCCAACATCTTTCTTATGATTTTCTACATATTTCTTTCCTTGTTATTTTGCCATATCAATCAAGAGTCAACCCCAAAAAACTGCAATAGCTAAATGGACTTCAATATATAGCATACTCCATTACATTTATATAAGACTAGTTTTCTCCTAAAAATGAGACATGTCAATTTCTCCACACTTGGGCAAATTCTCATGGCAACTTCTTTCCTTTTAATAATTGATAGATTAGTCAAGGATCACTTTCCACCTCCCCTTCCTTTTTGGGCTCACTCAATGACTGACATATATTGATCTTCTAAAGATATATCTTTTATTATAAAAGTTGTTGTCATTCGGTATCTTTTACAAGATCAATTCGGATGAACTTTGATTCATTTGGAAAATGTGGTTCGAGAGACAGTACACAGGATTGGAACGAGTTGACCAGACCACCCAACATCCGAGTAACTGTTACTACTATAACGGTCGAATCTTGATTCATTTCTGGCTCACAGACCCATAAGGTTTACACCCTTTCCAAAAAAGAAAAAAAAACGAAAAAATCTTCTCCTTAGACCTTTAACCCTGACCAAGGAAGTAACACTGGTAGCCAATAACTCAGAAAGAAAGATCTTTTGACCTTTACTCAGATGAAGATGTTTGACAGCTACCGTATAAATCCTTCTTTTCAGATCAAAGAAATCATCAGAATTTGATAAAAACATATACTGTTACATTTCATAATTGAGCAATGATACTTGAAGGGGATTTTGTATTTACATAATAAGATCCGGATACATACCAAAATTTTGAATCACTCACAATCAAGAGATCCGAATAGGACATGATTATTCTGCATTTGAGCGTTTTAAATTACTAAATCTATATATACATATTTAACGTACTCTCTATGTCTCCTTACATCTCAGAGAGGAGGTTGCTGATTTTCCGAAGCTCCTTGAGAGCTGCCATGGCTGTAACTTGTCCTTTACCAACTAGAACATTTTTCGAAAGGTTTTCTAAGGTCCCAACTTGATCGCGATCTTGCTGAAAAACTGATTCAATCACCTGTACAAAATGATGATTCTTGATTTAATGAACAGACCATATCATAGTGAGTATAGTATTTAACTTAAGTTGGTAGATAAGTACACAGTTATCCCATAAACAGTCTGCTGGTATTGCAAAATCATAAAAATATATCATAACGCTATGTGGATACAGATGTACTGATGGATCTACGTAGACAACTCAATGTATTTGGTTTTAATCGTAATAAGATGGATGGATTGAACCTGTCCTAAGTAAGTTGCAAGTGAGTTCTGAAAATCCATTTAAGTACTATACTTCTGATATGATAAAAGTTGAAACAATATAGACGAGTTTAGCATGATATTAGTCTTACCTGGATATTCTCAAGCATCGACTGTCCAAGATTTCTCAAACTAACCATTAAGTTCTGGTCTACAGATTCTCCCTTGCTAATTCCACTGTTATTAGATGTATCAGCAGCACTGTCTGGATTATTCCCACTATTGCAAGCTTTCGTGGAGTCACAAATACCCTTTTCAGACGTCTCCTCGCCACCATTTCGTCCAAATTTCCATAACCACTGAAATTTACCAGATAGAAGTTTGCGCTCCTTAAAGCCTCCTGGACCTTTTCCCCCAGAGTCAGCACTTTCTTCAGATTTTAGCGAGGTCAGCTGTGGGGGAACAGAAATAGGGAGAGGTGAGATTTCTAGATTGGTACAAGATGCCTCACCACTATTTCTATCAGCATCATTTTCATCGGCTGAGAAATTTGATGCAACACTACTTCTTTCAGATCTATTTTCATGATCATTCGCATCACTAATAGGGCTTGGAGGATCTGAGAAAATAGACGAATTCTGTTCACTAGCGGCACTTCCAGTGGAGCATGACTGCTCAGATGTGCAAGGAAAATTTCCATCATTACAATCTTGTCCTACAACGTCAACTGGAGCTTCCTGCTCTATATTTTCATCATCAATAAGGTTTTCTACATCTTCATCGGCACCAAGCTGCTGAGCAAGATCTTTCAACAGACTTCTCCTCACTGACTTGGGAGCTTTTCTTCCATTATCAACTGTAGATGGGGTTGGAGCAGACTCAGTTCTAGTAAGACGCAACCTCACTTTCTCAGACCAACCTTTTCTTCGGTTTGGAACTTGTTTCTCCGCACTATTTTGCTTGCGCTCTTCTTCCTTGTGTAAAACTCTCCACTTCTCTTCCCAATAGCTTTCAGGTACTACAGGGCCTTGTGGAGTTTTTGGGGAGCTTAAATCAACTGAATGGCTATGACCTCTTACAACCGTTGACTGATTTTTACCATAGATCCCAGTATGATCAACTAATGGAGCTGAATTGTTGGCATCCACTGCCAGCGCCTGCAATGATTTTGCCTTAGCTATCAGTTTTCCTAGATTAATATCTTCTGGAAAATTTAGCAATCTTTGGAGGCAAGTAGTAGTGTTCTCGGTGGCAAGCAATGAAGACCTCAAATGAAGTATCATAGTAACTGCAAAAGCTGATATAAATGCTCCCCTGGATGAATTTAAGACTCCAGAGCTGCACTCGGCATCATTTTCACAAGACTTCTCCAACTTCTTGTTGTCACATGCAAATATTTCATCCCAGATTATCAACAGGTCTTCAAGCGCAAATTCACGCCCAAATAGTACTCGAAACCAGCGAAGCGCAAAATATTGTGGTTCAACCCCTAGTTCGACAAGATGACTGTGGAGAGAAGAATCGACTAGCGAAAGCAAATGGTATAATGATGCTGAAGCTTCAATGATAGGGGGACATCCAGTATGCGAGTTACCATATGGTAAAGGGGAAAAGAATTCCGCCATAGCAACAGCACCACCAGCCCCACTCATTAGAGCGTCAAACATACAATACGCATCGTGCTCCATAAACTTCTCTGATAGAAGAATACCAAGCTCACCTTCGGCGCCATATGCATCACTTAATAAAATAACTGCTTGAACCTTCGGATCGAGTTCACTTAAACTAGTAATTTTCACCGGACTCTTCTGAGATCCATTGTCATCTTCCACAGATTCCGAAAACTTTTTAAAATCAAATTTATATGTCAAGTCATTTTCATGAAATGAGAACCCATCAAATTTGTCAGCAAAATGATCCTCATAAATATTCCTAACTTCAGAAAGATGCTCAGTATCAGCTTGAAGAACATAGAGAAGTGGGGCCAACAGTTCATGCATCCCTGCAAAACCAAAGCAGAAAGTCTCTTCATTAATATAATGAGAAGACAAACAGGACAGATGATTAGCGATTTTGGCACTAGGTTACATGATAAATTCAAGATCATGATTGCCTGCACTCTGGTTGCTAAGCTTGAAGGACATTCAGCTTGATTCACTAGTTAAGAACTCAACATATATCTTACACGAGACGCCACAAACTAGAAACAGCAAATTACTCTTCAACAGTAAGCAGTAGCGCGTAATAAGTTTGTCAACATTATGATTTACCTTGTCTGTAACCATACTCTGGATGTCTAAGGCACCAAAGTAGCAGAATTCTCCTCAACATGGCTTGGCATCCAGGAGTCTGGAAATAGCTACCATGCTCAGGATATAAACGCGAAAGATCCTGGTCAACCATCTTCTCCAGTTCAGCATTCTTGAAGAAGCGACCCCACATGCTATCTGCATTGCAACACCAAACATCAGCATGTAATTTTTAATGCAAGATGGAGTAAAATGGAGATATACTTTTCATGTCGCAGGACCAAAATAATTGTTTCCTCGTGATGGTCTAATTATAACAAAGTCTAGAAAAAAGATTCATATATTCGAAGGTGCTCAAGTTTGAACAATTTTCAGCATTGCTAAAACACAAAAATGACTTGAAAATATGATGCAGATAGCCTACCAGGGTTTTGTGACAATGGATTGTCTATGACAGGATCAGGAGAATTATTTCCATCTTTAGGAATATGTGGATCAATAAGAAGCTGTCTTCTCAAAGAAGCATACCTACACAAACCAAAAACGTGTTACTCGAAAACATTATGCATTAAGAACCACTTATTTATCATACTGAGAACATAGAAATAAAATGAAAACTAACACACTGGAATTCAGATCATCATGAAATTGAAAAGAAATGGTACGATCAAAACCGTTTGATATTCAGTAACCTACCCAATACACCATTAGACAAAACTATAACATGTAAATAAAATTAGTCAACTGCTAGCAACATAATATTCTTTACCAGCAAACAAGCAACTACAGAAAACATGTCAATACATCATTAAGACAAAACCTTAACTTTAGAGATGAAGCCACATGCCATGACATCAACAAAAATGGGATTCCAATTTTTTTTAATTACCGAATCCACAAAAGCAACAGCCAGAAATATGCTATTGCTTGCAGTTTGTAATATATAGAGAACCAAACGAAACTGATTCAGGAAAGTAAAAAAGCTTGCAGCAAATTTTCATAGAAATTTATGCAACTTCGTGAACTTTTACCATTTTGTTAACTTATTAGATTTTAAAAAACTGCACTTTTTAACATATCATGCAATTTATTGTTGACAAATCAAAAATTAAAAATCTGAGAACATCCCAAAAACATCTGCTACAAAATACAGATACCCAACTTGATATATGATGTGACCATAGCCTATAACTAAAAATCAACGAAAACAAAATGCAAAGTTTCTACTTCATTATTACAACAAACAAGAAAATCAACAGAAACCAACATAATAGCCAAAAGTGTCAACGCCAAAAAGCAAATTGCATACTTGTACAAAAACATTTGCAACAAAATACAAATCCTCAACTTGAGATATGATGCAATCAGAGGCTATAACTGAAATTCGACAGAAAATATAAAATTACCATTATGTAAAGTTACCTTTAAAAAAAATCAAAAAACCAAGAAAATCAACAGAAACAAGCATAACAGCCAAAAGGGTCAAAGAAAAAGCAAATTGCATACAAAACCTTAACTTGATATATGATCTAGCTAGAGGCTATAACTAAAAATCAACAAAAAAAAAAAAAAAAAAGTTTCTACCTTTTTGTTACAAGAAACAAGAAAATCAACAGAAACGAGCAAAATAGCCAAAAGGGTAAAATTTAAAAAAAAAAAACAAATTTTATACCTTCTACGTGAGTCAGCAGTGACACGGCGAAGATCATCAATGGTTGAAGAAGGAGAAGAAGGCAAAATCCCTAAATCAATACGCCACCGGATTCCTCTCAGATCTCCAAAACGACGTGAGGACTCGAACACCACTGCTGATTCAATTGCAATTGTAGCCATTTTTTGACCAAAATTTAATTTTTAGCTAAGAAATTGAGAAATTATTAAATACCCAGCTGCTAAAACCTCACCAAGAATCAATCAAACCAATAACCAGAGCACATAAAGTTGTAAAGTTGAAATCTTTGAAGACCCCATGTGCTAAATCTCCTCATATAGGCTAATTTTTCTAAAGAAATTGAGAAATTAGAGCCAAGATTCAAGAAAGTTATATTAACGGGAAAAATTACAAAGAAAATAGCTGAATTTAAGGGTCAAAATTTTCTGGGAAATGCAAAGAAATTAACAGAGAATTTTCGTTTAGAGGGAGAACAAAGAGAGAGAATTGAGCTAAATTTATGGGAGAAAAAAAAGGGGCAAAAGTTTTATAGACAAAAAATGGGTATTTGCTATTGGGTGGTCAGTGGTCTAATCTTGAAGAATTTTCTGATGAATTTCTGCGTTCTGATTTACCTTTTTCCTTTTTATTTTCAGGGTTTTTTCATTTTTGTAGAAAGAGAAAATCTAGGGAGAGAATAAAGGGAGGAAAAATAAGAAGTTTGTTTTTGTTTGGTAATAAACAAAAAGGTAATAGAAGAAATAAAAGCTAAATTGTGGAAGGCAAGTGCTTGACATATGCTTTTGTGTGTTTGTTGTAATAGCCAATAGATGAGGTGAGTCTTGAGGGAGTCAAGTTGGGGGAGGGGGGGG
>ML254881.1:36556-66004 GCA_005239495.1 Nicotiana undulata | reverse complement strand
CCGCGCCTGCGGACTTGGGCAAGGGGGCTGGGGTCCGCTCCTGCGAGGCTGGGACTGCAGGGGTGGTCACGCACCTGCGGTTGGGCAATCGCACCTGCAGTCACACCAGCTGTTGGGCACCAGCTACTGGGCACCAGCTGCTGGGCACCAGCAGTGGTTTTTGCTGGTTTTTGGCCTCGCACGGGGTTCGGGAGGCACCTGGGCCCACCCGAGCCCCCGTCCAAAAATACCAACAAGTCCCAAATCATTAAACGGACTTGCTCGAACTCACGGAACACTCAATACAACGCTAAAACTCAAAATCACTCTCCAAAACCCCTGAATTCAAAACTTAAGGACTTGAAATTCTAGAATTCACTTTAACGCGCCGAACCGGCCTAAACCACTCGGAATGATTTTGCAGATAAGTTATAAATGACACCACGGAACTATTCCCGGTCTCGGAATCTCATTCGGACCTCGGGAACATAACATCACTTTCCAAGTCGCATTTCAAATTCTTTAAAACCTCAAAACCTCATTTTTGATCCGAAACCACTCAATTCACACCCGTTTTACACCAAATTTTACAGATAAGACAAATAATATATAATAAACCTGTTCCGAGCTCCGGAACCATAACACGGGCCCGGTAACAAGGTTTTCACATAATTATTCACTTTCACATTCCTTTAATATTTCCAGAAAACATTTTCTTTTAAAAATTCATTTCTCGGTCTTGGGACCTCAGAATTCGATTCCGGGCATATGCCCAAGTCCCATATTTTCTTAAGGACCCTCTGGGACCGTCGAATCACGGGTCCGGGTCTGTTTACCAGAAATGTTGACCAAAGTCAACTATATTCATTTATTAATTATCAAAACTCATTTTCATCAAATTTTCACATAATAGCTTCCCGGCCACACGCCCGGGATGCGCACGCATATCGAGGTGAGACTAACGGAGGCTCTCGAAGCCTCGGAACATAGATATAGCTTAAACTACCTAAGGTGACCTTTTGGGTCATCACAACAATTCACCGAACCGTCTAGCACCATCAATCTATTCCACAATGTGACATATTTCACTTAGAATTAGGAATCTTGAATTCAATTGGGCATTTTATCAAACATCATGTGACCCTTAGATTACTAACCCCCTTTTTAGTGAAAAATTGCTTTAACTAGATTCCTTTTACTAGGTCATGGAAGATTGTTCATATGAATGCAAAGTTTCAATTTTTCCTTTTCAAGAACCAACCTATGTGTGTTTTATTCATAACCAAAATCTGAGAATTAAAGGGAAATGGGGTGAAGACTTACCTTTTTGAGTGAAGACTTATCTTTTTAAGTGAAGAAGGATGACAATAACTCGATAATTTCCGGGCTTGAGTGACGCTTGGAGAATCAATTTGGGGAAGCTGGGGACTTCTCTCTCTAGAACCCACTCTCACTTCTCTCTATTTTGATCAGATGCATGTTAAAAATAAAGGGGAGGGGTATTATATTAAACTAGGGGTCGAGTTTTGAAATTTAGAAAATAGGAGCCCCGACACCGAAATGCAGTTAGGAATGCGATCGCATTCCTGCTATGCGGTCCGCATTCCTGTCGCAGAAATGGCCCTCAAATGGGCCAAAATTGGAAAACAATCTGCCCAGGTATGAGACCACTATGAGGTTTGCATACCTTTTATGCGATCGCATACTGCGTCGCATTACCTCCCTCGCAAAAACCATGGAGCAAGAATGCGACAACTATGCGGTCCGCATACGCAAAATACGATCGCATTCTGGGCCGCAAAGTTGTATGCGACCACTATGCGGTCCGCATACCTGTTATGCGATCGCGTAGTGCGTCGCATAACGCGCAATTCCTGGAAAATTTTATCTTTCAAGTTTCGGGATACTTTTTACTCAAAATTGGTCCGTTTTAAGAATTTCTACAGTTATAACAGCACAGTGACCTATTCGGGCATTATTTTAGACATGAAATTTTACGAGTCTTTACATCCTCCCCCACTTAAAATCATTCTTCCTCGAATCTGGATCGGAAAATCGCTTGGTTTTGGAAACTCAATAAGCCAAACCCCAATTTTCACTAACTCCGATATTTCATGAAAATTTTGCCAGAGTTTCCTTTGTAACTAGACCTATATACCTGTCAGAGAGCCCCCGAAACACATTTCCAATTTAATGCTACATAATGCAGTTATTCTAACAACTTGTATATAACCTTGTTACCTCAACAACTTGCATATATTCAATTACTTCAACATGCCATATACACTTCAATTAATAATTACCAATCTACACTTCAATTAATCATTTAACCATCACATGAGTTTCGCATAACTTCATTTACTCCAACAATTTGCACATAATTCAGTTATCCCATCAAATCATATACTATTCAATTACTTCAACATGCTTATACATAATTCAGTTAACACCACAACTTGCATCTCATTTAACTACCACATGAATTGCACATAATTTTAGCTTACTTCAAAGAGATGCACATTACCCAGATAATCACAACATACACAAATATGGCACAACTTGAGATGTTACAATAACAAAGAAATTAGGAGAGTGAAGTGTTCTTACACAAAATTAAACACAAAGGTGTATTCACTTAGAGATGGCAGTTCTCACGATCACTACTAGACTTGTTCAAACAAATGGGGATATTTTTCTTTCATTTCACTTTCCGATTCCCACGTGGCTTCCTCGACTTGCTGATTTCGCCATAACACTTTAACAGAAGAAATTTATTTGTTCCTCAACCTACGGACTTGTCTATCAAGAATAGCAACCAGAACCTCTTCATATGACAATTCTTCATTAATTCCAATGGTCTCAACTGACAGGACGGTGGATGGATCTCCAACCACTTTCCTCAACATCAACACATGGAACACCGGGTGCATTAATGGCATTTAATGGGGCAATTCCAGCCAATAGGCCACCTGTTCTATCCTTTGAGTGATCCGATACGGCCCGACATAACTTGGGCTCAATTTCCCTTTCTTCCCAAACCGCATGACTCCCTTTATGGGAGACACCTTCAAGAATACCCAATCATTTACTTGGAACTCCAAATCTCTACGACGAACGTCCGCATAGGATTTCTGACGACTCTGAGCAGTTTTCATCATTTCCTGAATGACTCTAACTTTTTCCATTGCTTGTTGCACATGATCTGGTCCTGGCAATTCTGCCTCACCAACCTCAAACCATCAAATCGGAGACCTACACCTCCTCCCGTACAATGCCTCAAATGGGGCCATTTGAATACTAGCATGAAAGCTGTTTTTGTAAGCAAACTCTATAAGCGGCAAGTGATCATCCCAGCTACCCTTGAAATCTAAAACACAAGCCCGCAACATATCTTCAAGCGTCTGAATAGTCCGCTCCCATTGACCGTCCGTTTGTGGGTTGAAAGCTATGCTGAGATTTACCTGAGTACCCAAACCTTGCTGAAATTTCCTCCAAAAGTTAGCTGTGAACTAGGCCCCTCGATCCGAGATAATAGAAACTGGAGTGCCATGGAGTCTGACTATTTCTTTGATATACAACTGAGCGTACTGTTCTGCAATATCGGTGGACTTGACTGGCAAGAAATGCGCCGACTTCGTGAGTCAATCCACTATTACCCAAATTGAGTCGAACTTGCGTTGAGTGCGGGGTAACCCTACCATAAAGTCCATATTGATCATTTCTCATTTCCACATTGGTATTTCCATGAGCTGCGTCAACCCACCGGGCTTCTGATGCTCGGCCTTCACTTGCTGACAGTTCGGACCCTTAGCCACAAAGTCCGACACACCCCTCTTCATACCATTCCACCAATAAATCTCCTTGAGATCGTGATACATTTTCATAGAACCTAGATGAACAGAATACCTGAAATTATGAGCCTCTACCATTACCCTCTCCCGGAGATCATCCACATCTGGAACACATAATCTCATTTGACACCGCAAGACACCGTCATCATTGCGGAGTGAAAATGCTGAAGTCTTGTGATTCAAAATTTCTCCCCTCAATTGCGCCCAAGTCGGATCCCTGAATTTCTTTCTCTTGACTTCCGCTACAAGCGAAGACTCTGCTCCATTACACACCACGACATTCCCCTCATCTTAGGTTGAAAGACAGACCCCTAGACTGGCCAACTGATAAACCTCCCGAGCCAAAGTCCTCTGACTGGCTTCTAAATGTGACAAGCTACCCATGGATTTCCGACTAAGAGCGTCGGCCACCATATTTGCCTTCCCTGGATGGTACAAAATATTCATATCATAATCCTTGAGCAATTCCAGCCACCTCAGCTGGCGTAAGTTCAATTCCTTTTTGTTGAATAAATACTGAAGACTCTTGTGGTCTGTGAACACGTCCACATAGACCCCATAAATATAATGTCGCAAGATTTTCAATGCAAACATAACCACTGCGAGCTCCAAATGATGCGTCGGATAATTCTTCTCGTGATTCTTGAGATGCCTTGAAGCATATGCTATAACCTTACCACATTGCATCAACACACACCCCAAACCAACTCTTGAAGCATCACAATAAACCATGAATCCCTCTGAACCTTCTAGCAAGGTCAACACTAGCGCCGAAGTCAAACTCAACTTCAATTCCTGAAAACACTTTTTCACAAGCATCGGACCATTGGAACTTCATCGCTTTCTGCGTCAGCTTAGTCAATGGGGAGGCGAGGGTAGAGAATCCCTCCACAAACCTCGGATAATACCCAGCTAGACCCAAGAAACTGCAAATCTCTGTCGGGGTCATTGGTCTAGGCCAATCTTTTACTGCTGCAATCTTTTAAGGATCAACCCGAATCCCTTCCCTGGAAACAACATGACCTAAAAGGATGACTGATTCTAGCCAAAACTCACATTTCAAAAACTTTGTATATAACTGGTGCTGATGAAGAGTCTGCAGAACTACCCTGAGGTGATTAGCATGATATTCCCGACTTTGTGAATAAACAAGGATGTTGTCAATGAAGATAATCACAAAGGAGTCAAGAAACGACTTGAAAACCCGATTCATAAGATCCATAAAAGTTGCTGGGGCGTTGGTTATCCCAAAAGACATTACCAGAAATTCAAAGTGCCCATAGCGAGTCCTGAAGGCGGTCTTAGGGATATCCTGCTCCCTGATCTTTAATTGGTGATACCCAGACCGTAAATCAATCTTTGAGAAAAACCTAGCACCTTGTAGTTGATCGAACAAATCATCTATCCGAGGCAGTGGATATTTATTCTTGATGGTGACCTTGTTGAGCTGCCGATAATTAATACACATCTGATGCGATCCATCCTTCTTTCTGACAAAAAGAACTGGTGCGCCCCAAGGTGACACACTTGACCGAATGAAACCCTTTTCTAATAGATCTTTCAATTGTTCTTTTAACTCCCTCAATTCTGCTGGCGCCATCCTATAAGGTGGAATAGATATTGGTTGCGTATCTGGCAATACATCAATCCCGAAATCTATCTCTCTATCTGGTGGAATTCCAGGAAGCTCATCCGGAAATTCATTCACAACCGGCACAGACTCGGGAGCAGGCACCTCTGAAGTGGTGTCCGCAACCCGGACCAAATAATAGATGTACCCCTTTCTGATCATCTTGGAGGCCTTAAGATAGGAAATAAACCTAGCTCTCGGCACAACATCATTCCCCTTCCATTTAATAACTGGCTCATTAGGAAACTCGAGCCTCATAATTCTTGTTCGGCAGTTGAGTTTAGCAAAGCACGAGTAAAGCCAATCCATTCCCATGATCACATCAAAATCTAACATCTCTAACTTAATAAGAACGGTCGTGGTATCTCGACCACACACCGTGACAACACAATTCCTATAGACTCGCGCGGCCATAATAGAATCACCAACTGGAGTCGACACTGAGAACGACCCATGAAGTTGTTCGGGTTCTATACCAAAACTTGAAGCAATAAATGGAGTAACATATGACAATGATGACCCGGGATCAATAAGAGTATAAACATCATGCGATTGGACAATCAGAATACATGTGACAACATCTGGAGAAGCCTCTGCACTCTAGCGACTACTCAAAGCATAGAACCGACTGGATCCCCCTTGACCCCGTGCTCTACCCCTAGTTGCACCGCGCCCTGTTGGAGCTGGAGGGCGTGCTGATGATGTAGTGGCCGAAGAACTGGACGGCTGAGCAGTGCCCCTACCAGTGCCCTAACTGGGCACATGACAATCTCGTTGAATACGAACCCTCACCCCGCATCTATAGCACACTGGGATATCCAGGTAACATGGCTATGGGACCTCCCAAACTTAGGACATGGGGCCCTCCGCTGCTGTTGAAACCTCCCACCAAGATAACCTGACTGGTGGAACCTCCTGTTATCTGAACCGGGCCGAAAGCGACCTTCCTGCTGGTAGTTGTTCCCTAATGGTGGTGCACTGGCTGAAGACTGAGCATAGGACTGATATGACTCTGCTGACCCTCTCCTAAGGGCTGATCTCCCACCTCCAACTAAGCTCCCAGGGTTGCCCGTTGACCGCGCCCTACTACTACTACCATCTCTCTCCATTCGTATCTTCAATATCCGGGCCTCCGTAGCCTGGGCAAAACCCACAATCTTCCCGTAGTTCATATCCGAATGCAAAGCAGCTGTAGCAGCCTCATCGACAACCAAGGGACCAAGGCCCTGAACAAACCGACGAACTCTGGCCTCCAAAGTCGGCATCATGTGGGTAGCATACTTGGACAAGCGCACGAACTCCATATGGTACTCCACCACACTCATGTTGCCCTGCTTAAGGACCTCAAAATATGTAGCACGGGATGACATAATCTCGGCAGGCAAGAAATGATCCATGAAAGCATCTACAAACTCGACCCATCTCGCCGGAGGGCTCCCCTCTCCACGGGAACTCTCCCACATCTCAAACCATGAATATGATGCTCCCTTTAGACGATAGGAAGCTAACTCAACTCCCTCTGTTTAAGTAGCCTTCATAACCCGGAGAGTCTTGTACATTTCATCTACAAAATCTTGAGGATCGGCCTCTAGGTCGGTGCCTGTGAACTCTGGAGGGGCTAATCGCAGAAACTAGTTGACCCTAGAACCTGAAGAATCCCCTTGCTCGCTAAAGGACGTAGGGGCAGCCTGTGATCTTTGGGCCTGGGAGACCACTAACTGAGTCAACATCTGAATAGCTCCCCTGAGGTCCCCATCAGAAATAATGGGACCGGAAGCTGGGACTGAGGAAGGATTAGGAACATTAGCGGGAGGGATTTCAGTACCCTCCGCTGGAGAAGGAATAGGTATATACTGGCCTGGCACGGAGGAGTCAGACAGATTCAAGGTCGAGGAATCATTCTCACCTGTACCATCAGATAAGGGATTTATGGCCACACTTGGGGTGGCATTGGCCTCTAGGCCGAGTCGAGCTCTCTTCTTGGGCGCCATTTACTAAAAATTAGGACAATGCACGAGTTAGATAGAGAAATTCTCACCCTTCACTTCATTGCAAGATACAAAGTAACAATGAAAGGGTATTTTCCTACATGTCCATGCAACCCCCTAATTATAGATGTGGTCGACAACACACCGATAAGAAGGGCTCTACTATACACGGCTCCGAGACATCCTAGGACACTTTTAAAACCTTAGGCTCTGATACCAAGGTTGTCACACCCTAAAATCGAGGGACGAGACCGGCGCCTGACCAGATGAATCCAGTCAAGCGGACCTGGATTGCCTTTCCTACCCAACGTATTGCCCCGTGTTCATAACGTTCATTATTCCAAGTGAGTTAGACAATCTAGATTCAAAGTACAATTTACAACATGATTCCATTTTTCCACTTTTAACTTTCAACAATAGATAATCCAAAACATACAAGTTACATACAACATTTCTGATTTACGATGCAAATTTACGAGTGACTACAACTACCGCCCAAAATAGACATATATATATATATATATACAACCTTCACAGTGTCTCCGGAGCCTCTAAGAGTTCTAGGAGTTTTACATAACTTGCCGGCAACAAGGCCCCGACTATACCTTTACAACACAAGCAAAAGATAATGGTAAAATCCACACACGGCCCCGAGAAGAAGAGGGGTTCACCAAAACTGCAGAAGAGACGAAGAGGAGGCACCACTATTGGCGGGCTGAAGTACCAGCTATGGAACCACCTACATCCATATAAAAGATGTAGCGCCCCCGGCAAAAAGGGACGTTAGTACTGTGGAATAGTACTATTATGTATGAACAAGCTTTACTCTAAGTAAAATCAAACAATACACAGATAAGAGACAGTTAATGGAACCAACAAGTATTGCACAAAAACATAAACCACCATAATTAAGAGTTTCATAGATTCTCATTTCAACACAACCACATTCCACCCTTATTACTTCTTGTTGTGGCGTGCATCCCGATCCTACCGGACAATCACATTTCAGCCTTATTACATTCTGTTGCGGCGTGCAACCCGATCCCACCGTATAATTCACATTTCCACCCTTATTACCTATCCACCCTTATTACTTCATGTTGCGGCGTGCAGCCCGATCCCACCGTACAATCACATTTCATAGCAACAATAACAACCCACAATTCACTCACAAGGCTTTATGTCATCAGGAGTACATTTTCATAATAATCAAACAATCATGTGTTCACAATAGTCTTTATCAATCAATAATTCAATCACAAGATTTTCATCAACAAGAATATAAATTCATTACATCCAACAATCTGTATGAATCAAGCCACAATAAACCTTGCCAAACAATGAGTCATGTACAACATTGCCATGGTCATTTAGTTCAATTAAATCAATTCATGGCTCATTTTCATCACTTGTTACACAACCCTTAGCACTTAGATACATTCACACATTTGGGTTCGTTTCCATTCTTTCATACCAACATATTTAAGAATTTAACGACCTTGCACAAGATAGAGTAAACACAAGAAATCACCTTTCACAATTTCTCTTAGCATGGAAATCGATTAAGAAAATCAGAAACTAAAATCTTACACCTAAACATAGTGGGACAATCAATTAACCTATACTCAGCAAGAAACCCATACCAAATGCTTGGACACCACAAGGTGACTCTATGAAGATTAAAGTTAGCCATATATACCTCGAATCGGAATTCCCTTTTAGTTTCTATCACAATTCACCGAACCGTCTAGCACCATCAATCTATTCCACAATGTGACAAATTTCACTTAGAATTAGGAATCATGAATTCAATTGGGCATTTTATCAAACACCATGTGACCCCTTAGATTTCTAACCCCCATTTTAGTGAAAAATTACTTTAACTAGCTTCATTTTACTAGGTCATAGAAGATTGTTCATATGCATGCAAAGTTTAAACTTTTCCTTTTCAAGAACCAACCTATGTGTGTTTTACTCATAACCAAAATATGAGAATTAAAGGGAAATGGGGTGAAGACTTACCTTTTTGAGTGAAGAAGATGACAATAACTCGATATATTCCGAGCTTGAGTGACGCTTAGAGAATCAATTTGGGGAAGATGGGGACTTCTATCCCTAGAACCCACTCTCACTTCTCTCTATTTTGATCATATGTATGTTAAAAGGAAGGGGAGGGGTGTTTTATTAAACTGGGGGTCGGGTTTTGAAATTTAAAAAATAGGAGCCCCGACATAGAAATGCGGTCAGGAATGGGATCGCATTCATGCTATGTGGTCCGCATTCCGGTCGCAGAAATGGCCCTCAAATGGCCAAAATTTGAAAACAATCTGCCCAGATATGCAACCATTATGCGGTCCGCATACCTATTATGCGATCGCATAGTGCGCCGCATAACCTCCCTTGCAAAAACCATGGGGCAAGAATGCGACAACTATGCGGTCCGCATACCCAAAATGCGATTATCCAGCTAAGAAATACTCCGCTCTTACTTACTATTTGTCCGCTGCATGAGACTAAGCACTATCTCAAATCTTGCATGAGGTTAAGCCCTGCCTCTCTATTTGCATAAGGCTTAGCATTGCCCTCCCCTTGCATGAGACTTATAACTGTCTCAAATCTTGCATGAGGATAAGCCATGCCTCTCTATTTGCATAAGGCTAAGCATTGACTTCCCCTTGCATAAGACTAAGCACTGTCTCGAATCTTGCATGAGGCTAAGCCATGTCTATCTATTTGCATAAGGCTAAGCATTGCCTTTCCCTTGCATGAGACTAAGCACTGTCTCAAATCTTACATGAGGCTAAGCCCTGCCTCTCTATTTGCATAAGGCTAATCATTGCCTTCCCCTTGCATGAGACTAAACATTGTCTAGAATATTTCATGAGGCTAAGCCCTGCCTCCTCATCTGCATAAGGTTAACCATTGCCTTCTCCTTGCATTAGACTAAGCACTATCTCAAATCTTGCATGAGGCTAAGACCTGCCTCTCTATTTTCTTAAGGCTAAGCATTGCCTTCCCCTTGCATGAGACTAAGCATTGTCTTGAATATTGCATGAGGCTAAGCCCTGCCTCCTCATCTGCAAAAGGCTGAGAATTTCCTTCTCCTTGCATGAGACTAAGCAATGTATCAAATCTTGCATGAGGCTAAGCCATGCCTCTCTATTTGCATAAGTCTAAGCATTGCCTTCCCCTTGCATGAGACTAAGCACTGTCTCGAATCTTGCATGAGGCTAAGCCCTGCCTCCTCATCTGCATAAGGCTAAACATTGCCTTATCCTTGCATGAGACTAAGCATTGTCTCAAATTTCGCATGAGGCTTAGCCCTGCCTCTCTATTTGCATAAGGCTAGGCATTTCCTTCTCCTTGCATGAGACTAAGCACTGTATCAAATATTGCATGAGGCTGAGTCATGCCTCCTCATATGCATAAGGCTAAGCATTACCTTCCGTTTGCATGAGACTAAGAACTATCTCAAATCTTGCATGAGTCTAAGCCCTGCCTCCTCATCTGCATAAGGATAAGCAGTGTCTTCCGTTTGCATGAGGCTAAGCAGTGTCTCCAATCCTGCATGAGGCTAAGTCCTGCCTCTTTATTCGCATAAGTCTAAACTCTGCCTTCCAGCACGAGACTAGGAATTGTCCCTCTTTGCATAAACACAAATGTTGCTCTATCTTAAACCTTGAATTATTCTCTTCTTTCGGGGCTAAGATCTACACCCAATTTTACACAAGACTAAGCTCTGTCTTGTTATTATTTGTGGCACCATGTCTCTGCATCTCATAGGCTGATATATAGCCAACTTCTCCAAAGGCATCATAGTCCGAAGGCATCATCCTCATAGCCGGAAGACACCATGCCATGGCATGAGGATCTCTTAATCTTTGCACACCATTATTCAAAGGCATCATTGTTCGGAGGTACCATCTTCATAGCCAGAGAACATCATTTCATGGCCTACGAATCCTTTACCGCACAATTCATGGCCCGGGACATCATGGTCTAAGAACATCATCCTCACCGTCTAAAGAAAATCTCCATGGTCCAAATGGAATTTGCATCATGTTTAAATTCACAAAAATCTATATGCACATATTGTGTTTTGAGTTTGCAGGAGATCCGGAAGGTAACCGTTATCCTAACGGGAGCACTCTTCACTCCAGTTTCCACTCAATAATCATATACTCAAATTATTTAAAAATTGATCATCGTCCCTTGCCTATTCTCATTGGATAACTACTCAAGTATCCATAACCGTTCTCAAATCCCAATTGACCCTATTCGGGATATTTTGTCAGCTCTTACAAACAACTTCACTGGTTCGATCCACCGTTGGATCCAGAACTACAAATGGCCTGATTCATCTAAAACCAGGGATATGTAGGCAGCTCAAAAGCCAGCGTGCGGCCTATATATTTCAATTCACTCAATTCAGTCAAAATTGGTCATCATTTTTTTACCCGACATCTCTTTCATCCTTCCCGGGTAAAGAGGGGCAGCTGTTGACACCAAATGTTTCCCTCATATTTTTAAATATATATATATATATATATACTTTCAAAATAGTGCATATGCATCATCACTTGATTTATAGACACATACAAGCATTTTTCATAATATTCTATAATTTTAAAAGGTTTTAAATAAATTTATTCCTACATTTTATTATATAAATACTCATTAATTGCATCACAGATTATTTTATAATGATTTTATCATCTAATTTCCTCATTTAATTCCAGGTTAGGTTTAAATATTTCTAACATATTTGTCATAAATACATTTGCATTTTAGAGGCTAAAATTGCACATTTTGCAATAATAGCCTATATATACTTATAATTACTTTAATTTTGTCAAAATAATATTTTTATAATTTCATAGTACTAAAAACTTTTTTTATTTTTTTTATGCACAAATAACATTTTTTACTATTTATTTATCATTTTTGACAAATTATTTATTAATTGAATCGGGTATTTAAATAATAGACTCTTTTCTTAGTCATTTTCGGACCAACCTAAGCCCAACTATCAAAATATACTAGCCCAGTACGCCCAGCCTAGACCAAATAACCCCCAACCCAATACTTGTTTTATACCTGACCCAAACCCCTCCTTCAATCCTAGCCGTTGATCTTTCAAGATCACCGCCCTTATTTACCCCTCCCTCTTAATTATATCATTACCCCCCAAACCCTAATCATTCTCTCTAATCCGCCACCCTTAAACCCTCTCCTCTCCTCCCCTTCTGAAACCCGATGCGTTGTCACCCCCAATCTCTCTTCTATTCCAACCAGATATGGAATCCATTGATGATTTTCTTACCTTATTGGTCCTTTCTCACTATTGGCTACCCGTTTAGTGCATAGAATAGTGTCTTTCCTAACATGGCAAGCCGATTTCCCTCATTCCGGACAAAATCTGGTTCAAACCTTCCCCATTTTTCATCTATATTGATTATTCATCTCTTTGGGGTACGAATCTATGAGATTTAATTGATACTTTATTTACCCTAGAAGCTAGGGTTTAGATCTTTTCAAGATCTGTTAAAGTTTTTCTTATTTTTTGTTAAAAATCTTCTTTAGTGATTCCGTATATCTCTCTATGCGCATTTGTTGTAATTTTCGTTGAAATTTTCTGACTGATTTTACTTGCCCTAAAATTAGGGCTCAGATCTTTTCAAGATCTGTTATGGTTCTATTTTTGTTAAGTATCTTCTTTAATATCTATCTATATGCATTTTTGGGATTTTCGTTGAAATTTTCTAACTAATTTCATTTGCCCTAAAATTAGGGCTCAAATCTTTTCAGATCTGTTATGGTTCTTATTTCTGTTAACATTTTCTTTAATGTTTTCCTATATCTGTCTATGTGCATGTTATTTTGATATTTCTTTGATTATTCCGACTAATTTTACTTACCCTAGAAGTTAGGGTTTCCGATTCTTTATTGCATTTTTCTTCACTAATTATGTCTATCTATTTATGACTCTTTCCTTTAGTTGTTACTCTAAACCTAAGAGTCTTTGATTCCTCAGATTTGTTTGATTCCCTAAATTACTGTGACTACATATTATGTACTGTTCTACTTCGCTTGCCTTAAATAATGTTTTGAGTTTTCTTTCCTTAATTAATTGATTGAATATTTCCCTGTTGATGTGCTCTAGTCTAATGCTATTTAAACCCCTCCCCTCTTTCCCCTTACAACAAGACTTAGAACTCGACAATCCTCTCACTGCTAAAATGTAACAACCCGATCGGTCGTTCTAAGAGTCTTAGCTCCATTTTCCCCGTTTCTGCTTCATTATATGTGGTTTAGCTCTATTATGTTGTGTCATGTCAGTTGGCTCGGGTTCGGAGTGATTTTGGTGAGGAATGAGACACTTAGTCTCTTAAGTTGGTTATTTAGTTGGAAAAGTCAACCGGAAGTTGACTTATGGGTAAATTAACTCGGAATTGGGTTTTTATGGTTTGGATAGCTTCGTTAGGTGATTACTTAGGAGTGGGTTCGGAATGTTATTCGGAAGTCTGTGGTAAAATTAGGCTTGAATTGGCGAAATTGGATTTTTGGCGATTTTCGGTAGGCAGTGAAAAATTAGATATCGGGTTGGAATGAAATTCCGGAAGTTGGGATAGGTTCGTAGTGTCGTTTGGATGTGTGTGCAAAATTTCAGGTCATTGGATGAGGTTTGGTATGCCTCGGCATCGTTGGCGGAATTTGGAAATTTAGAAGTTCTTAGGCTTGAATCCGAGGGTAATTTTGTGTTTTGATGTTGTTTTGAGTGTTCTGAAGGTTAAACTAAGTTTGTATGTGGTATGTGACTTGTTGGTATTATTGGTTGAGGTCCTGAGGGCCTCAATGTGTTTTGGGTGGTTAAAAAATATGGTTTTGGAGTTGAAAGATTGCAGATTTTCTGTTTTTTTGACATCAGGTGTTTTTTGGCACCTGCAGATGGGTAGCCGCAGGTGCGAAGTCGCAGGTGCGGAGGGAAGGTGCGCAGATGCGGAAATTTGGAAGTTGAGTGTCAAGCATAGGTGCGCAGGATTGGACGCAGGTGCGAGGCATGGGGCGCAGGTGCGGAAGCTAGCGAGTTAGTGGATTTCGTAGGTGCGGTCCCACAGGCGCGAGAAATAGGCCGCAGGTGCGAAAAGCCTGGGCAGAAGGTATAAATTAGACCCTTCGCGAAATTTTCCCATTTACACCATTTTTGAAGACGGGATTGAAACTTTTGAGGGATTTCTGAAGAGGGATTCAAGGGGAACCATTGAGGTAATGTTTTTGAACCTAAAACTCGATTCTATGGTGATTTTCAGCAGATTAATGCTGAAATTTGTGGAAATTAGGGGTGGAAATTTGGGAATTAGGGCTTGAAACTTGAGAGTTTAATTTGGATAATTGAGGGGTCAAACATAGTTATATTTTGGTAAATTTAGTATGTATGGACTCGTGAGAGGATAAGGATTCTAGTTTTGTAATTTTTATCGGATTTTGAAGTGTGGGCCCAGGGGTCGGGTTTGGCCAATTTCTGGATTTTTTATTTAATTTGATAATTTTTCCTTGGGCTTTGTTCCTTTAGTGTGTATTAATGTTATGATACTAATTTTGGATAGATTCGGGGCGATTTGAGGCCGAGTCGAGCGACAAGGGCGTCGCCGAGTTGATTTTCGTGCTTTTTGAGGTAAGTAACGATTATAAATCTAGACTTGAGGGTATGAAACCCCAAAATTTTGTACTATTTTGATAAATGAGGTGACGCACATGTTAGGTGACGGGCGTGTGGGCGTGCACCAGAAGGGATTGTGACTTGGTCCGTCCCGTGGCAACTGTAGAGTTGCGTATTTTGATAAACTCTATATGATATCTATGTGTTTTAGAAATGATTCTGTTAACTTGGGTTGAATGCCATGTTTGGGGCCTTGTGTCGTACTATTTGGACCATCAGCGGTATTTTACTATTACTGTTTTGATAGAACACATATCCCCAATCATGATTTATACATGTTTATTGTTTAATTTCATTCATCACTCTATTTTAAATATATGAAAGTTGATTAGGGCAGAGTCCCCTGAGATTTGTACTGAAATGCCTGAGTGGCTTATGAGGTTGATGACTAAGTGAGGTCGAGGGCCAGATTGTAAGGATATTTATGGATTAGGTTGCACGTCGCAGCGTTATATATAGATATATTGGGTTGGGCTGCATGCCACAGCGATATAGCGCTTGGGTTGTTGGAGCCCCTCCGGAGTCTGCACACCCCGAGTGAGCGCAGTTGACTATATACTTGCGGATCAGTACAGAGACGTCTGTACTTATCTTCGAGAGGATGCGGAACCCTTAGCAAAAATATCACATTCTTGAATTCTTGTCGTGTGAATCTGTTAATTCTGGTAACTAAACTTCTGTTGTTTCATTCTCTCATAGATGGTGAGGACATATGCTATCGGGGACGATGATCACCCACCCGTTGGACCAACGAGGAGCCGTGGTAGAGGTAGAGGTGCAGCCCGCACGGTAGCCAGGGCAGTACCCCTAGACCCACCTGTTATTCCAGACCAAGTCTCAGTCAGAGATGCTCCTGCAGGACCAGCCTAGGCACCGGCTGTGCCTATTGTTATCCCAGGTCTTCAGGAGACCTAGGCTCAGATCTTGACCATGTGCACCAGTCTTGCTCAGGCGTTTGATGTTTCTTCTACAGCAGCTACTTCTCATGTCGAGGGAGGCACTCAGACTCCCGCCGCTCGCATCCCTGACCAGGTTATTTAGGGACTTCAGACACCAGGGGCACCTCTAGCCCAGCCGGTTGCACCTGCTCAGGACTATGTGATTCAAGTTATGCCTGATGACGAGCAGCGTAGATTGGAGAGGTTTGGTAGACTTCAGCCTCCTACTTTCAATGGTGCCGAGGGCGAGGATGCCAAGGGTTTCTTAGACAAATGACAGAGGATTCTTTGTACATCATGTATATTGGAGACCCGTGGGGTCTCGTTTACTACTTTCCAATTTTCAGGAGCTGCCTTTACTTGGCGGGAGGCTTATGAGAGGCGTAGGCACCATTGGTGCAGCGCCCATTACCTGGAAGCAGTTCTCCTCTCTCTTTTTGGGGTAGTGTGTGTCATAGTCTCGCAGGGAGGAGCTGTGCAGGCAGTTCAAGCAGTTGCATCAGGATTATATGACTGTAATGCAGTATGAGATAAAAATTTTAGATCTTGTTCATCATGATGTTTGGTTGGTTCCCACAGATAGGGAGAGGATCAGGATGTTTGTGGATGGCCTCACATTTCAGCTTCAGATTCTTATGACCAAAGAGAGGGTATCAGGTGCTACTTTGAGATGGTTGTTGATATTGCCCGAGAGATTGAGTTAGTTTGTCGCCAGGAGCGAGATTAGAGGGAGGCCAAGAGGCCTCGGGGATCTGGTATTTTTGGTTGTGTTCCCGAGGTCAGTTTCAGCATAGCAGAGGCCGCCCATTCAGGCCTACTCAGCCAGCTCGCCCAGCTTATAATGATGCATCATCGGGGCATGGTTCCCGTAGTTCTCATCCGGGCTACTCATCATTCAGTGTGCTTCCAGCCAAGAGTTCATCCCATGCACCATCAGGCCAGGGTTCCTCCATGCCAGGTGCTTCTATCAGTTATCCTGGTACTAGGGGTTCGCTTTAGTCCCCTTCCCCCGCACCAGGGAGTTGTTACGGGTGTGGAGAATTTGGGCATATGAGGAGGCACTATCCGTCTTCTTGGGGGTCCATATCAGCAGAGGGGTAATCCCTCGACTTTAGCTCTAGTTACTTCACCACCCGCCCAGGCAACTAGGGGTGGAGGTCAAGCAGCTAGAGGCCATCCTAGAGGGGGAGGTCGATCAGGTAGAGGCCATACCCATTTTTATGCACTTCCAGCCAGACCAGATGCTATGGCCTCAGATGCCGTGATTGTAGGTATTGTTTCAGTTTGTCATCGAGATGCCTCAGTCTTATTTTATCCTGGTTCCACATATTCCTATGTTTCGTTATATTTTTCTCATTTTCTGGATATGCCTCATGAGTCCTTAGTTATAGTTGTTCATGTGTCGACTCCGGTGGGCGATACTATTGTTGTGGACCGCATGTATCGGTCCTATGTGGTGTCTCTTGGGGTTTTTTAGACCCGAGTGGATCTGTTATTGCTCAACATGGTTGAGTTTGATGTGATATTGGGCAAGGATTGGTTATCTCCATGTCATGTTGTTGTAGATTGTCATGTTAAGACTATGACCTTAGCGATACCGGGATTTCCGAGAGTTGAGTGGAGAGGTTCCATAGATTATGTGCCTAGCAGGGGTGACTTCATACATGAAGGCTCAGCGTATGGTGGATAAAGAGTGTCTATCTTATTTGTCTTTTGTGAGGGATGTCAGTGATGAGACTCCTACTATTGATTCTATTCTGTGGTCCGTGATTTTCCGTATGTGTTCCCTGCAGACCTGTCAGGCATGCCGCCTGACAGGGATATTGATTTGGTGCCGGGAACTCAGCCTATTTCTATTCCACCATATCGTATGGCACCGGCGGAGTTGAAGGAATTGAAAGATCAACTTCAGGAACTCCTAAATAAGGGGTTTATTCGGCCTAGTGTGTCACCTTGGGGTGCACCGATGTTATTTGTGAAGAAGCGGGATGGTTCCGTGAGAATGTGTATTGACTACAGGCAGTTGAACAAGGTTAAAGTCAAGAATAAGTATCATTTGCCTCGTATCGATGATTTGTTTGATCAGCTTCAAAGAGCTAGGGTGTTTACAAAGATTGACTTGAGATTGGGGTATCATCAGCTAAAGATTCGGGATGCAGATATTCCTAAGACGGCTTTCAGGACCCGTTATAGCCATTATGAATTCTTGGTGATGTCTTTTGGGCTGACCAATGCCCCAGCAGCGTTCATGCATTTGATGAACAACGTTCAACCGTATTTGGACTCATTTTGTTATTGAGTTCATTGATGACATCCTGATGTACTCTCGTAGCTAGGAGGATCTTGCTCAGAATTTGAGAGTTGTATTGCAGAGATTGAGGGAAGAGAGATTCTCCAAGTGTGAGTTTTGGCTTGGCTCAAAAGCTTTCTTGGGGCACGTGGTGTCCAGTTAGGGTATTCAGGTAGATCCGAAGAAGATAGAGGTCGTGCAGAGTTGGCCCAGACCGTCCTCAGCTACAGATATTAGGAGCTTCCTTGGTTTGGCGGGCTATTATCTTCGCCTTGTGGAGGTTTTTATTTTATTGCTTCGTGATACACTCAAATTTACACTTTAGAATAGTGTAAAGCGTTCGATGTCAAATATAATAACCCAACTAGGTTGGGGTCGAATCCCACGGAGAACAATGTGTAGGCGATTAGGAATGTAAGAGAATTATCACTTATCGTGCAATGCCAAACACTTAGATTTTGGTTTAGAAAATATTATAACTAAATACAAAAATGTAAACTAACCTAGAAAGCAAGTAAAATGATCAATTGCTACAAGTATGGATGCATTGTGCATTACACTCAAGTAACGATCTAATGTATTTAATGATTTTACAAATATGAGCGAGTTTATGTTAATTAGCCACGGATAATAACTTTTAATTAGCTTCTTCCAAAGACTAACGAGTCTTCCTAATTGAATTATTCCTAACACAATTAAGAGGTTAAGCACACCTGGATATGGCTACAAGTAGTTCAATCCTATCGCTAGGTAGAATCTATAAAATGAGGGTTAAATCCTCAAGTTCTTGTTAATTAATCTTTCCCAATCCCAAATTATCTTTCCCAAAATTAATTCGGAGTTAATGGGCGATTCCTAGGGTTAGCTAATCCCTTTGGAAACATTAAAGAACAAGAATAACTAAAGGAACGATAACTCACTTCATAAATAAATAAAAATCATTCAATACATAAGCACAACAAGGTATTTAATCCATACTTTAAATATGAATATGTCCATAAACAAGATTTAGTATTGGAAATAAATACTACACACTTAAATATTCAATAAAAAGAAAGGAAATGAAGAAATGAACATAAATGGGTAAGAAATCCTAAACCACAAGGTTCAAATCTTCAAAACCCAAGAGTGTGTGCAAACCGTAGCTTCAAAACTTGTTCTTCTCTAGTGTTGAAGACTGCAAATAATCCAAAGATGTTGAAAATATCTCCTAGGTCTTGTATTAAATGGTTTGGGGGATAAAGACATGAAATTCCAGAACTGCCCAGAATTTGTAATGTGTGTTCGCGTCCATACACCTGCGTTCGCAGTGGATGATTTCCTCCAGGTCTGCGATCGCATAGTACACCCTGCGTTCGCATAGGTCAGTTGAGCAAACGTTGACCACCTCTTAAAGCACTGCGTTCGCATATACCACTCTGTTTTCGCATAGTTCTCTTTTCTGGACTTATGCGATCGCATGCAATCACCCGCGATCCTATAGAGTAAACTTGCAGTAGTCCATTTTTCCAATTTTTACACATTTTGACTTGTTTTCTCTCGTATCTTCTCCAAATCATATCATACGTGAAATATGCCAATAAACCTCAGAAAAAGCCTTAGTTTCTCAACAAAATCATACAAAAGCCTAAGTATTAAGAGGAGATAAGTAGGTAAAATACCAACTTCTCAAACCCCCAAACTCAAATTATTTCTTGTCCTCAAGCAATTCAAAAACTAAGAACAGACTTTAATAAAATCATCACTTAAGCTCAATGGCATATCAACATCATTTCAAGTCAAAAAGGGTCAATTTAAGCACAATCTAATGACTTCGATTGGTACCAACAATTAATCCAAGGCATATGAATCACCAACTTTTCACACATTTTATTTCTATTAAATTACTCAAACACCACATTAACCAAAGTAGCAACCAAGTCATGACACTAAAGATTCAAAATTTGCCTCTCTATCATAATTGTCTTCCCTCGCTCATTCCTCCCAATTGAAAATGGGATTAAATTCACAACTCGAGTCTCATGTGCCCTCACACCTTAAGAGAGAATCCCAAACTCATAAATTGCAATTTAAAACATAAATGGGATGTCAAATGGCAAGACTCAACTCTCTCTCACACAAAGATATTCAAATGCACACAAGTAGTACCATAGGCTTGCCCTTCATGTATTTCTCCACTAATGTAGACATACATGGTTCAAAATCAATTAGGACTTAAAGGGTTGTAGTTTAGGCTTTTGGTTAAGGTAGGGCACAATTTGGTAAGAGTGACTCAAAACCTCCCTAAGCACTACACATTTTTAACAATTAAAGTCCACCTCATTCAAGAACTTTTCCACCCTTTTTTCTCTTTTTGTTTTCCAACCTCCACCCCCAAACTTAGGCTTTTAGCCTATATTCATACTTTAAATTACTTAGGGAGGTACGGTGCCACAAGAAAATAAATAGCTTGTAACATGGTTGCCAAATAAAAAGCTAAAAGGCTCAAAAGGTTTGACTAGGGAAAATATGCACGGGTAGGAAATGTAGTCACAATAATGGTCCAAGGAAGGCCTAAAATCATTTCTCAAACCAAGTTAGCCTAGGATTTTTCTTTGAAGCACATTTCGGGCAAGTTCTAGACTACAAATGATGCAAAAGAACTTCACAATTAAATCTCACCACACATGGCACATGAAAATTCAAGTGGAATGCAAATCCAAAATCCAATTGAAACCAATGAATCTCAAGGAAGTCACTTGTAGCCTAAGAAGCTATTTAGTGAATCGAAGAGCCAAAATTGGAATCTAAAAGTCATAACAAGGAACACTACTTTAATCATTCATTTTTATTATATATATTGTTTTTATTTTAATGATGAAAAACTTCATATTCCAAAGTTTAAATCATATTGGTAACAAAAAAGTCACCCGTTGGCTTAGGGACACAAGATTACACCCCAAAAACCAATTTATTCACAACTAGCTACTAGACTAACTAAAAAAAAATTTACTTTCTAAAAATAAATCAAAAATAAACAAGACTAATTCCTTAAGAAAGTTGTCACGCAATCCATCGTAGGGAAAAGTCACCCGGTTCAACAAAAATAAATTCCTTGGAAATGAACCCCGGTAGAAAGAAAAACCAAGGAGTTGCATTAGTACTACTATGAACAAAACAAATAAACACCAAAATAAAAGCCAACAAGAACATGCTAATTTAACAAAATATTACTAGTAAACTAAAAATGTCAACCAATCCACCCAAGTTCACAAACAATGATCATGCTCCATATAATGTTGTACAAACATACATCAAATATGAGTCACCCCCAACCTAAAGTGTTGCATTGTCCCCAATGCAACTAATAAAAATAAGATAAAATGAAGGAGGCGCTCCCTGAAACTGCATCACTCGGAGCTGGAGGAGGTGGGAAATTTGAGCTCCAAATCCTCATCATCATCGTCCTCAGAATCTTGTGAGCCACAGAGTGAACTCAGCTTGTGCATCATCCTTGAAAGAAACTTGATTTTCTTTTTTTCATGATCCTTGAACTTCATCTATCGCCTTTCAACCTTTCCTTGTCTCCGGCTCATGTATTCTAATATGTTCTTGATTGATTTTTGTTCCAGCACTACATCATCAAATGTTGGTGGCTTCTTACCAGTCTCAGTCGAAGTGCCCTCGCCAGATGGACCAGAGGGAAGGCCCACGACAATATATCGAATGTGAGCATCTACGCCATAGATATGATGGGAAATGTGGCGCATAGTGAGGGGCCCATAAGGAAGTGGAGCCATGGGGTCATGTGGTCCCGCTGTAGCTGTGGAGGCACTACTGGATGCCTCGGCAGTCTCATCAAACTGCCCAAATGAAGAAGATAGGTGACGGGTGTGTGGGCGTGCACAGGAAGGGATTGTGACTTGGTCTATCCCGTGGCAACTGTAGAGTTACGTATTTTGATAAACTCTATATGATATCTATGTGTTTTAGAAATGATTTTGTTAACTTCAGTTGAATGCCATGTTTGGGGCCTTGTGCCGTACTGTTTGGACCCTCAGGGGCATTTTACTATTATCCTCACACTGTTTTGATAGAAAGCATATCCTCAGTCATGATTTATACATGTATATTGTTTAAGTTCGTTCATCACTCTATTTTAAATATATAAAAGTTGTTTTGGGCTGAGTCCCCTGAGTTTTGTACTGAAATGCCCGAGTGACTTGTGAGGTTGATGACTGAGTGAGGCCGAGGACCAGATTGTGAGGATACTTATGGATTGGGCTGCACACCACAGCGTTATATATAGATATATTGGATCGGGCTGCACGCCGCAAAGATATTGGGTCGGGCTGCACGCCGCAGCGATATTGGGTCGGGTTGCACGCTGTAGCGATATAGCACTTGGGTTGTAGGAGCCACACCGGAGTCTGCACACCCCTAGTGAGCACAGTCGAATATATATTTATAGATCGGGCTGCACGCCGCATCTCTTATTATACGGTACCTGTTGAGTGTGAGTGCTAAGTATGAGTACTAATTGATGAGTGTTGAGTCATGAGTAACTGAGAGGCTTTCCAGAGGGGCTATATATGAGTGATACTTCGCCCGAGGAGCTTGTTTATGATATTATTGTTTTCACTCTACTTTTATACTAAGCCTCTATTGAAAATGTTGAACAAATGTTTTAAACGACTTTCATTGAAACTGAAGTTTTACGAGATACTTTGAATCTAATACTGATTTGATCTTGTTATTTTTACTAAGGTGTTTATGTTGTGAAATTTATATGATTTTAAATGCTCGTCACTGCACTCAGTCTTTAGTTATAATTGTTACTTACTGAGTTGGTGTACTCACGTTACTCCCTGCACCTTGTGTGCAGATTCAGGTGCCAGGGCATCCGAGTGAGACCTGATCTTCTCCTTTTCAGAGTATTTCGGAGATTGCGAGGTAGCTGCACGGCGTCCACAAACATTCCTTTCTCCTTCCTATCTTTTAGTATTTATTTTTAGAAGACTCATCTTGTATGAAGTAGACAGTATCATACGTGAATTCTAGTTGCTCATGACTAGTGACTCCGGGATCGGGCAGTGTTTTAATGTTTTCCATATTTCCACTTATTTTGGAATGTTTAAACGGAAGATTTATGATAATATCTGATTAGTAAATTAATTAACAAAAAAGGTCTTTTATGCTATAAATGTCGAATCGGCTAGCCTAGTATTGCTATAGGCGCCATCACGGTCGGGGTGGTTTGGGGTCGTGACATAAAACTCTATACTTCTATTCTGTTTTGATTCCTGGCCGGCTGGAAGCCAAGGCCAGAAATCTTCTTGTTGTTTGCTGCTATTGATGATCATTGCCTTATTGCTTAACCTTTTTCTGTTTCATCTAAACTAGTAAGTCACTAAAACTTCTCTACCATTTCAATTGTTCAATATGCTACTATTACTAGATTCATTGCTCTATGTGTGTTAAACTTGCTTTAGTATACTAATTGATAGAACCTGTTTAATTATGTGTAACTTAATGCTATCTTTAAGTGTGTTTAATATTTGTCCCTAAAAGTAGTTCATCATGTATCCCTTAGTTTGTTGTCACATTTGTTAGCATACTGATTTTGTGCTCGCCATGCTATTAGTTCTTATTAATAACTAGTATGTTGTTTGACTCATGATTGATCAGTGAATTTCTTCTATATAGCTTGTCTTAATTTGAATTATTTGCTGGCTTCGTGAAGAATGTTCTGGTCTCTTGTTAAAGTTTCAAACTAACTACGGGCACCTAGTACCTTACTCAACCGAGTACCAACATAACATATCTTTTCATATCATATTATCACAAGTAATTGAGCCGGAGAGGCTACTGTGAAATAGGTAGAATACTACATGTAGTACCTACTTATACATAAGACATATGGGCCTCTAAGACCAAAATAACAACTTGTACACTAAACATAGGACGACAAGGCCATACAATCTTTTACGTACATGACATCTGTCTACAAGCCTCTAAGGATACATAATTTTAATAAAGGTCGGGACAGAGCCCCTCCATACCAAAAAATAAACATATAAATCATATTGACAAAACAAGCAACTCCGGAGCAAATGGAGTGAACCAACATCATTCGCTGAACTGATCACCTACTTGGAGGAATCTCGACCTTTCTATCAGAACCTGCGGGCATGAAATGCAACGTCCCCAGGCAAAAGGGACGTCAGTACTAATAATGTAACGAGTATGTAAGGAACATAAATAAGTACATAACAGACATGGAAGAAATATAGAGTACATGACTCAACCTGTAAGTCTGGATAATTTTATAAATCATGAAATAATATAGTGTCATGCATAGGCGTATGAATGTCATATCGTGCATAGGTACATGTTTCATAAAATCATCTGGCCTCTGAGGGCATCCTATCATTTCATCTCGGCCAGTGTGGGCAAAATCATCAACGTATACCAACTTATCAGGTGTTGGTGCATGTATATCGTCGTAACTGTTTCCCATATATATATATATATATATATATATATGTATATAACGTCATCTGGTCATTGGTCAATGTACATGTATAAATGAATGCAATGCATGAGAAGTACATCAATAAAATCTCTCGGAACGTCATAAGACCATTATACCTTTGATTAATATCATGAAACAAACTTTATCAACTTACGTATTTTCTGAGACCCATGAACAGAAGATAGAATAATATGACACACGGGGAATCAAGAACATAAGCATCTCTAGTATTTCTATGAATAGAGTCAGTATGTAAATTGTGCATTTACTCGTCTCGTTTATAACGTATGGGTCATGCCAAAAAGAAAGAAGGGATAGCCTTAACATACCTGGAGTAGGGGGAAAAATTCATATGATATTCTTGAAAAAGGTTACACCGTACTTTCTTAGAATCACAAAATCTTGTAGGGTACTAGTCCATAAATACCGTGTATTATAGCTCGGAACGTATTTTATTTCAAAATGATGACTTTCGGCGAAACTCATTTTCTTCGATTCGCTTACCATCTCACCTTCACGAATTTACTTATCCCTTATTTTAAATAGCATAATACTTATAATTCCAAAATAATCTCATTCCCGATGTGTAAAGCTAAAATCGGGCAGGCCGATTTTATGCTCATTATGATATTCGGTGGCTCATTCGGGAAGGGTTCTAGGTACGGTTTTAGGTTCGACCTCGAGCCTTCAAAACATTCGCCTTCGAGACATTACGGACATCCAGGCTGGCAGGATGGGGCGACACGAAGATTGAGGTAAACAGCTTTGCAATAAAGTACAGCTCCGCGCTCGGGTGTTAAACGGATCAAATCAATCACATATCCTTGTAATAAATGCTAGATGTACTATGTTGGTTCTCCCCCTTCTATATTAAGTGGGACCCTTATTATTCTATACATATTATTGAATTCAAGGCACAAGAACATTCTCTGCTTTAATATCAAAACATTCTCTATTTCTCCTTGCTAGCTCGTTATTCGCATTTACTGCTTTCCATTACTTCTTCTTCATCTATAGCTCATCATTGAACATAAATAGAGTATTTCAAGGCTTGTAAGTCTGTTATAGCTCCACCGACTATCTGACCCATGCACCGAACTTCGGTCTCAAGGACCCTCGAGGTCAACATCGAGCTTTCGGCTTAAGGCATTCTGGTTTGCTTTTCTTCAGCCATCTAACTGTTTTTTCTCCATTTTATCTTAGCATACTTAGACATAATAACTCAACAACTGGTATTAAGATAAATCACATATTTATAGAACCACTTAACTAAATATAATCGTAATTACCATTTTTCCCGGTACACAGTTTGGCGCCCACCGTGGGACTGAAAATAATAGTGATTGTTTTGGTACTAGTTCGCTGAGAAAATGCAAGTTATCTTTTCACACTTTTTCTTGTCAAGACCCTTCTATTTCAGGTCAGATGGCAAGATCAACGAACACACATGAAGATAGCAGTTCTAAAAACTTTGGGGGAAATGGCATAACCATCGCAAGTGCTAATACGCCACTACAAACCGCAAGGACTCACCTATGCTAAGCCCCGAAGGTATAGACTCGAGCAGCGCCCGTCACGACAATACCATATCTCGCACTAACGGAAGTATGCATCGAGGAGATCGGTGCAAAATGTGAGGGACCGTCGCATGAGGTGAAGGGAGATTCAGTCTCAGTATAATCTTCGAGATGCTGCAGACACAGCAAATAACCATCGCTCAGCTATTAAACCATCAAAGAATTTTGAGCGCGGGGGCGTCAGGGTTAGCCCCTCAGATTCGGCAATTACTAGAAGGAACCAGTGGTAAGGGGAAAATAACTAAACCCGCTATCATAAGGACACTCGAGAGCCTCGCAAAAAGGATAGAATCAAGGCTCCTGGAGAGCGAGCCAAAATCGCACGGGGTAAGATATCGACCTTATGTCAAGATTCGGAAGTACGCAATAAGGACGGACCGAGGTCAAGATCCTCCAAGATGGGCGACTAAACCTAGAACCAACGGGTATCCGGAGCCGGCAGAAGTGTCCCTACCGCCAAATACAACTTTAGTCTGGACGCTACGAGTATTATAGCAGCCAAGGGTAGAATCAAGGACACTAGATGGCCAAAACCCATACTAGCATATCTTTCACGAAGAAATCCTAATGTGATGTGCGGATTCCATGGCGCGCACGACCACAGGACCGAAGATTGCAGACAGCTTCGAAAGGAAGGAACCCGATTAATAAGCAAAGGATACCACCGAGAGTTCGCCGACAGTCGAACCGCGAGGATGCCCGGGAAGTGAGAACCCTTCCCCCAGAGGAGCAGAACAGGGTAAGAAAATTTATGCCGGATAGACGCCCGTCCGAGAGCGAGGTACACAATTCCTTGACTAGCTAAACAACATAGATCCCTCTTGAGGGAGACAGAACACCTGTATCAGCTGCCACATCCTGAGATTCGGAACTTTTTATATATATGCCCGTCTTAGTAGTATGCGTACTTCGGTGTCTATCACAAAGGCCCGAATTATCAGGTCGACTAATCATTAGGCCCATTGATCTCGAAAGGCGAGGTGAAATCGTCGATCCGAGAGGGCCTCCGAAATCCCGAATTTGGCAAGATTTACTGCCAGCCTGTATCCGCCCAATCAAAAGGGGGACCTCTGATACCAATAAGTATGCTTCCTGGGGCACATGCCCTATTTTCCTGAAGGGCCTCTGATTCGGCGTAATCTCGAGGCTGTCGGTGGATAGCGCGGTCAGAACTTCTTCAGAGGCCGCGAAATTGACTAACAACCAAGCCAAATGTGAGATCGTGAATACAGGATCAAAGGCAACTGAAGAGCAGGAGTCGAGGTCGATTGGAGAAACCCGAGCGCAGTTTTACCAGAACATCGACACTGCGTGAGGCGCTTCTAAGGCGAGATCGCCCCGCCAGTACACCCACTCGTGTAGTGGGAGACGACCATCGTCAGGCCACCACCAGCGAAAGCAGGTAAAGCCAAACCTACTTTATTTTGTGACTAACTATTTTTTAAGATAATGGAAAGCACAGGTTCCCAAAAGGCGTCAGTGACCTGGCGCGGGACCACAACAAGCCTCGGCGCCATAAAGGACCAGTCCGCAAGACAGATCCCGCAGATGCTAGGAAGCGGACAGTCGAAGTAAGGCTGCTCGAGGATCGTAAGCTCTGAAGGACCGCCAAACGGATTATCACCTCTGTACCTACATAATCCTAGATCTGAACCAGCATCCAAATTTTGAAGGAGCCGAAAAGCGCAAAAGAAGACAGGGATGAGCGCCGGAGCATCGGCACGCCGAGAAGAATTCAGGCAACAAAGGTCGTAACCAAAAACCCTCAGGGTCCAAGTCGATCCCGAGCTAGGGAAGGCCACAAAGCATCCTCAGAGGAGTCTTGTAGGGTCATCACCTCAATTGAACGCACCTATGTGTAAAGACCCGAAAAATTTCTTGTTTAAAATAATGCCCGAATAAGTCCCCAAGTTGTTATCTCTGAGGAAATTCTTAAAACGGACCTTGATTTTTGTAAAAGTACCCCGGGAATCGAAAGAACTTAATTTTTTCAGAAATTGGGTGTTATGCGATGCACTATGCGATCGCATAACGTGTATGCGGATCGCATAGTGGTCGCATACATGGGCAGATCACTGCCCAACTGAAGGGGTGTTATGCGACGCATAATGCGATCGCATAACGTGTATGCGGATCGCATAATGGTCGCATACCCGGGCAGAATGTTTTAGAAACTTGGCCCACTTGGGGGCCATTCTGCGGTCCAATATGCGAACCGCATGTCAGGAATGCGATCGCATTCCTGACCGCATATTCGACACGGTCTTTTAATTTTCTAAATTTTTATACCCGAACCTAGTTTCATTTAACCCCTTCCCCCTTTCATTTTAACAAGTTTTCTGACCAAAATAGAGAGAAGGAAAGGAGAGTTCTTGAGAAAGGAAGTGGTCCTTCCATCAAAGTGATTTTCAAGGTCTCTCAGTCCTGGTAATTCGAGTAATCTCCTTCTTCCCCATTCTAGCAGGTAAGGGTTCCCAACCCCTTTTTTTTTTCCATTAATTTTTTGATTTTTAAACAAAGGGAGGGTTGGCTTGGATTGATTCTTAAAAATATTAGCTAAGACCTTGCATGCATGTTTAATAATGGTGCAAATCTAGTAAGAGGGAGTGGGTTGGGGTAAACTTCACAAAGATATGGTTGGTAATCTAATGGGTTCACATAGTGTTTGACAAAATGCTTGAGAGAGTTTGAATTGCGTGCATGACTTCCAATTCTGAATTGAATATGTCTAATTGTGAACTAGATTGATGGTACTAGTCGGTTCGGTGATTGTCAGTTAAAGTTGAAAAGGGAAACTCGACTCCAGGTATGTATGGCTAAATTTAATCTTTGTAAAATCACTTGTGGTGTTCGAGCATACGGTACGTGTATTGTTATAAATATGTGCAACTGGTTGTCCGAATTGTGTTGATGTGTGAAGTGTAATACTTGTCTGTCTTTAGTTAACCACCACACTACCAC
>ML254881.1:11843-36377 GCA_005239495.1 Nicotiana undulata | reverse complement strand
GGTTGCGCGCCGCAACAATTGTCAGGTGGGATCGGGTTGCACGCCGCAACAGGAGAAATAAGGGTGAGATGTGAGGAGGGACAAGGATGGAATTGAAATTGTGATTTTGATGAAGTGAAAATTGTGGAACTTCTTCCATTGTATGTCTTTCTATGTCTTGTGCAGTAATTGTGTGACTCTCTGTCTATCTCTTGCCTGTGCATTATTGAGTTTACTTAGAGTAAAGTTTGTTCATGCATACCTTTCAAGGCCTCAAATCACATCAAACAACGTCGAAATCATGAATCATATCAAAACTCAAACTTTATGAACTTGAAATTTCAAACTTCCACCTTCGATGCTGAAACCCTTCAAATCACGTCCGATTGACCTCAAATTTTGCACACAAGTCATATTCGACATTACAGACCTGCTCCAACTCTCGGAATCGCATTCCGACCCCGATATCAAAATTTCCACTTCCGGTCGGATTTCTCAAAAACCTTCAAATTTCTATCTTTAGCCAAATGACTTCAAAATAACCTACGGACATCCGAATTTACTTTCGATCGCGCTCCCAACTCCAGAATCACCATACAAAGCTATTCCCAGACTCGGAATTCCAAACAGACATCAATATCACTGAAACTCGCCTCAAGCCAAACTTAGGAAATTCCTTCAAAAATATTGACTTTCACAATATACGCTGAAACACTCCCGGATTATTCAAAACCCAATCCGGACATACGCCCAAGTCCGAAATCATCATACGAACCTGCTGGAACCTTCAGATCCTGATTCCGAGATCGTTTACTCCAAATTCCAGTCTTAGTTGCTACTTCCTACTTAAGGCTTCCGAAATGAGAATTTTCTTTCCAAATCCACCCGAACTTCCTGAATTTCAATTCCGACCATGCGTACAAGTCATAATACCTGAAATGAATCTGCTCATGGCCCCAAACCACTGAATGACGCGCTAGAGCTCAAAATGACTGGTCGGGTCGTTACAGTTCAAGGACAAGATTATTTGGAGATTATAAGCATTATGCTATTTCAAACAAGTGAGGAGTAAATTCGTGAAGGTGAGAGGATAAGAAAATCGAAGAAAATGAATTTTCGTTGTAGTTTGACATTTTGGGATAAAATGTGGTCCGGACTAAAATACCCGGTATTTATGGACTAGTGCCATATAAGGTACCACATAACCATGATAGTGAGGTGTATAAGGTGTGCTAAAAGTGAGAAATATTTTAAGTAATTTGAGATAATTCTTAATTATGTGGATCATTGGTTAATTATTGGGTTAGTGGGGAATTACCAAGTTAATTAAGAAATTGGTTTAATTAAGATTTTAGATAAACTCTTGAACATGCGGCAGCCATAAAGAGCCCAAATAATGACTCTTCTATGTGGCATATTTAGGAGAATTGGTGGCCACAAAACCTCAAAATTAAGGGATTACTATACATAAGTTTAAAGGACAATGTGGATTCTGGGTTGAGTATAAACATTTGTTAGATGGATCCACACCTCTATGCCCGTACAGTCAATAAATTGGCATTACTATTTTATGAATAAATCACTTCGATGTTGCTAATTGATTTACATCCTATAATTCACATGCTACTTCAGAGCATGTCGGTGAGAGTATAAATGTGTAAATAGGAAAAAATGAATGGCTACTAATTCAAATATAAATGGATTGGCAGTTTATAGACGCCTGCAAATACAAGAAGGTAGATCCAGTGCAAAATTGAGCACCTTCACGGGGAGCAGGTCACTTTGCCACCGGAAGAATAGAACTTGCTAGTAGAATAGTAAAGTATGTGATTTGTGATGTTTTCATTTATTCTACGTTACAATCTAAGTAGGTCATGTGAATGCCTAAATATAACCTGCTTTTAAGCATGGTTATCTGTCATGTAATTGAGGTTGTTAAGTTAATACCTTGGGAGAAGTTGCATATTAGGAGATGTTATTTGTAATATATCTCAACTTATTCCATTGGGAAATGTTTTCCTAGCTCAAGGTCTTAAAATATTTCTCATTGGATTTCACTACACTTCTGATGCTTTATCTCTAATTCGAGGGCTTGGGAGTTGTGATGCTACATCCATATTCACAGCTAGAGACTAGAGTCTATTCATTCAGGATATTGCATCATTAAGTAACAATCGGCTTAGGTATGTTAAGTTTAAGCCCTTCCTTCATTTTGGCATGATTTCGTAATTACATAAGTTTGATAACGAGGCATAAAGAGAAATTCATATTCCTGAATTTATGAACATTTTCTAGTCTCATAAGTTACAACTTTCTCCCTTATCGGAACTTAATATTCAAATGAGTATTGTCTTTTTCCAGTCAAGAGAGTAGAGAATCTATATATATAGTATTACAGTATTTTCACTACCATCGAGATATAATCGATGGGCAGGCCCATATTGGGAAACCTCTGATCAGATGGTAAGTTATATACCAAGCCTACTATGGTCGAGCGCCTATGAGCGAGCCTACTACGGCAGAGCAATTTTATATATATATATATATATATATATATATATATATATATATATATATATATATATATATATATATATATATATATATATATATATATGTACCGAGCCTTATAAGTTCGGACAACTATTTTACTTACTATATTGATAGTGTTGAGTCAGTATCAGCAGGTGAGCATATCTTCATATTATATTTGACTTCCAGTTACTTTCAGTTATTATATTATCAGCTCAGTTTCAGCTTTCAGTATATTGCCTTACATACTCGGTAAAGTATTTCGTACTAACGTCCCTTTTTTGGGGGTGCTGCATTTCATGCGTGTAGGTTCAGACAGACAGACACGTAGACCTCCTAATTAGGTGTTTCTCGAGTTCATCTTGATCAGTAAGGTCCATGTCCTTCGGAGTTTCCAGGTCTAGAGCTTTATGTAAATCTTATGTATATATGCTATGAGTAGGTCGGAGCCCTGTTCCGATCACAGTATATTCATCAGTAGAGGCTTGTAGACATATCCTGTCAGTTAGTGCAGTATGTTGGGCTTGTAGGCCTTTTATGTATACTTTGTTGGTTTGCCAACTACAGTAGTTATGATGGCCTTGTCGGCCCATCTTTATATTTATGTTTAGTCAGCATTGAAAATTGTCTTGCAATGTAGCCCATGGCCAAAGTAGGACATTATATGTTCAGAGTCCCTTAGTCCCAAGTTGGTATGCAAGGANTATACACACCGTGAGGTGTATAAAAAAAAGGGGGAGGGGGGGGGCCGCGGGGCGGCCTCCCCCCCCCCCCCCCCCCCCCCCCAAGTTTGGGGCATGACATATACTATACTTCAATAACTATATTTCATAGCATACCAACGTCATTCATCTAATGGGAGTGTTCTTAACCTGTGCAATTCATGAAATCCCTTTTCTTAAAATCATTACTCAATTAAAGGCATGAACGTCATTCTATTATCTATCACCATTACACCCTTATTCTACTACCAGGGTAGCGTTTCATCTCTTCTAATTTCCCCTAGTCTTAGACTCCCCTTAGTTCGTTCAGGATGTACCAAGCTTTCTATAACTTACAGAAACCATCAGCTCTCTTGTTTTTTATGGGTTTAATCGTGAGGACTTTCTTATTCCAGTCACCTTCTCACTCTCCTTTTCTTATCCTTACACCTATTTACCTAAAACCTTGTCACTTTACGGTACTTTAGCTTGCGGCCTACACATATCTATTTATCCTACTCTCAACCATCCTTTAACTTTCTAGCACCATGGATTTCCTTTCGTGCCTTCCCAGCTGTCTTTAAATGTAAGCAATTACTTTTCTTGGTCGTTCTGCCACTTGTTTCATGGATACCTGGCTTATCTTATTGCCCACAAATACTAGAATTTCCTGTAACTCATATTATCTCAAATATCACTTTTGATTTTTTTCTTCCCGTCAATTAGCCACGATAGTTGTCATTTTCTTATAGAGTGCATACAATATTGCAGTGAGAATGTTGTTACAAGATCTTTTTTTTTAGGTTAATACGCTTAGGGCGAAGCATTCTTCCTTATTTCCTAACTAGAATTCTGTTGTAGTACTTAGGGAACGCCATTTGACTCTTCTAAAGTTGCGAGCTTATTACGTCGTATACCTGAAGGATTTTTTTGATGTTCATACTCGCCCATAATTATCCTTAGTTACTTACTTCCGCACTCCTGTGCTTGTGGGGTTCCCTATGAACTTAAATTTCGACAGTCTCCCTAGTGGCACTCTCTTTTATTTCTGTAACACCTATACAATACCTTTAACTACCCCAACTCCTGTATGAATATTTCTCAAGGATAACATGTCATGTCTGCGAGACTGAATTCACTATTTTGGGGTTCTCTACATTTATTTTGCACGTTATGTTGATTTATCTGTATCCTCGTGTCTTGCCATAACTAGAATCTTCATGAATCAACTACTAACTACTCATTGGTACATTCTCATATCTATATTCCACGTAATCTCTCTTGGGTTATTTTCTTTGTCTTAACTTACCTCGCGTACTGGTTCTTTATGTATCAAGTGTTCATTTGCACTTATTTATCATTAACAACTGGTGCGGAAACCCTTACTTCCTCTCACTAGTGGCGTACTTGCATAATGTTTTTGAGTCGTAACATATTTGTAGGGTCTAAATAAGAGCAATCTCATTTCTTTCGCCTTTTAGGGAAGCGTCTTCCTGAATGACCTTTAAAGGTTATTCTTTTGTTGTCCATTCTATTACTGCAGGAACGCGATCTTTGAAATTGTCACGTTGTTGACTATTATCAAATCCTCCGGTCCCTAATTCATGTTCGGTTTTATCTTGTTTACTAGACCATATTAATTTTTGTTACTACATAAGGTTTAACATAGCCTTCTGGTAATCACGTTGGAGTCACCCACTCATTTCTCTAAATGAGGATATGACCTTTGGCCTATATTCGTTTATTGTCTCCAGGCCTGTCACCTCTAGTCTTTTACTTCACTTGACTATAGTCTTTGTCGTCGTGTCATATTTTGATTTACCGTTATCACCCATTTATCACATGTTACACATAATGCTTCATTTACTCTCTTCTTATTCTCCTGCTAGTATTTCTGTCCATCACCTTATTCTGAAAATATCAGCAAAACATTCTTTCATTTTTAGCTCCCCTTGCTTTGTCCACTAGCTCTTTGGGTCATCTAACATTCTCTCTTGACTAGGGACGGGAGCCATACTAAGGTAAATATTTATCCCTTCTGAGATTACAGTGCCAGTCTTCAAAATTTATTTTCTGAACATTCTAGTATTTCATATCTAAATGTACTATTCTAGAGTGCACCATCAAGGTGTCTCACAAGGAGATCTATGACCACGTTTGCAATATCCTTCGGGAATGTTAGCTAGTGATAACAATACATTCACCATTTTGGGTTACTCTAACCCAAGATGGATTCTGATATCTCATCCTTCTATTAAACTACATATGTTAGCTTCCATAGGGCATAACTGAGATGGGTGTGGCCAATTGTATATATATCTGTTACTATTGAAAGTAACTCATAATGTTTATGTTTCTCTACCTGAATTTTAAATATTGATAATCTTCACTAACTGGGTACCGCATACCCTTCTTCACCTTGCTTCTTTTATTTGTTGAAACTTGTATCTACCTTTTATTCTCTTATTGCTTTTTACATATGGGTGGATAAATATTTATGCCTTATGTCTCATTATCAAGAAACTAACCTGTTTTAGTGCACACATGATCCGCTGAAGACCTCACATTTATTCATCATAAGCATCATGCGAATTCAAGTTCCTCTGACTCATCTCTTCCACAACCACATTAAATCTCTTACTAGTTGTCTTTCTAGATGTAGGTATCATTGTATTACAAATAATATAATTTAGGAGTTTGAATTCTTATGATTGAGCTCTCACACGATATAGAGTAATAAGAAAAAGTGAAAGTCCTAAATGGCCATGTAACCTCCTACTTATAAGTGTGGTGCACAACACACCCATAAACAAGACTCTAATAGACACATCTTGTAGACTCTCTAGGATAGAACTGCTCTGATACCACTTTTTTCATGGCCCAAATCGGAGAGCCGCGACGGGCACTTGATGCCTTACTCAACCGAGTACCAACGTAACGTATCTTTCTTATCGCACTATCATGGGTAAATGATCCAGAAGGGCCGTCATGAGATAACAAGAATAAAACATAAGGGAATACAAGACATAGGACAACCCAACATGATATATAAGCTTATACATGTGACATACGGGCCTATAAGGCCAACATGATCATTTGTACACTCGAAACATTGTGCGGAAAGGCCATACAAGTATACATATACATGACATCTATCTACAAGACTTTAAGAGTACATAAACATCATAAAAGTTTGGACGAGGACCCGCCATACCAATAAATACATGTCTAAAGCATACTGACCAAATAGGCAACTACAGAGCTAGTATAGTTCACCAACACTTTCCGCTGAGCTGATATCCTACTAGGAGGACTCTCAACCTGTCTATCGGGACCTACGGGCATGAAACACACGTCCCCATGCAAAAGGGACGTCATTACAAATAATGTATCGAGTATGTAAGGCATTAAAGCAGTATATAAAAGACATTAAAGAAACATGGAGTAAAGGACTCAACCTGTCAGTCTGAATAGCTTTGTGAATCATGAAACATTTATAATGTCATGCAGATGCGTATAAATGTCATATCATGCATAGGTATATATGTACATAACATCATCAAGCCTCTGAGGGAATCCAATCATATTATCTCGACCTCTTAGGGAGAAATCATAAACGTATACCGCCTGATTAGGTGGCGGTGCGTATATAACGCCATAAACTTTCCTCATACACAATATACGTATAATATACACATATATAACGCCATCTTGTCATGGGTCAATGTGAATGTATAAATGAATAAATTGCACAAGAAGCAAGTCAATAAGATCTATAGGGATGTCATAGATCAATATGTCTTCTGTTAATATCATGAAATAAACTTTAACAACTTGTGTATTATCTGAGACCCATGAACATACAATATAATAACTGGACACATAGGGAATCAGGATTATAGGCATCCCTAGTAATTCTATGAACAGAGTCATTTGTGAAAGCTTTGTGTTTGCTTGTTTCATTTGTATCATATGGATTATGCCAAAAGGGAAGAAGGGATAGCCAAAACATTCCATAACTCCATTGAGTCCTTAATACCTTCCAAGCAATTCTTCAAACAACTCAACTTAATCTACCATAGCATAAAGGGATTCATAATCAGTAAGTAAAGGCTAAGTCCGCAATATAAATTAGTAGCTCATTTATGGAAATTTGGACAACATATCCCCTTTAAAAAGGTCATCCTCCAATACCATATACCAGAAAAACAACAACCAGAGCAATACAATAAGAACATCATCAACAATAGGGTACAAAATATTTTATTAACAAGTCATCAACATATCATGACGACGACAAGCTCTGATTGAATCCATTTTGAACCAATTAATCGCAAAGACATTCATTTAGTATCTTAATAGAATGTCTAGAATGAAATTAAGTACATTGGGAGTAATTCTAGCCTCCTATCCATATCCTAATTCACCCTCAAACAACCCAACAATCCAACAAGAACAACAAGTACAACTTTCCATTGTTATGTTGCCCTTTCTCTTCATATTCACAGTACAATCAACAAGTTTGAAATGTAGACAATATTTTTTTATAACAACATCAAAAGAGAGTCATTTTCAAGGGTTTCCAACCATTTATAGTTCATGGAAACAACCTTTCCGAAATAGTCCATTAAAATAATAACATCTGAAACTATTTCAAGTCTCCTCTTGTAGTAATTTGCTCAAATAATTCAACCTACACACACAAAGCTTCAAGAACATGTAGTAGGATGTTATAATCACCTTAACCAGTAGAAACAACATGAAATTTAAGAAAAAAACATCCCACAATACTATAGGTGTTGTATTCTCTTCTTGAATAACCTTTTTGGTGTTCAAGTTGGTGTGTAAACACTTGTAGTTCGCCTTGAAAATTTAATATAGATGAAGGAGGGACTGATTATTACCTTAATCAACTATAAAAACACGAAACTTGAGGTTACTTCACTTTGAATAACCCTCCAAAACATCCACAAGATAAAGAACTACGATCTAGCAATAACCACGAGATTTCTAGCGTTGTATTCTTGTTTGTATCTTAGATTTTCACCCCAGAGTCATGGAGGGACCCTTGGAGAGAATCTAGGAGGGTATAGGAACTGTTTTGGACGAGAAAAATGAGCTAAAACAATTTAGAATTGACTTAAATACAAGCTGGAGTTTTACACTAACTTTGTGGGTCCCATGGGAGCTGCTAACGTAGTCTTTTTAAAACACGAAAATGTCTCTACTAAGATATCATATCAACGAACCGTTAAATGAATTAGAAATTAGACTCGTATATATTCAATTTGGTAGGTATTTTACCCCATAATTCCAAGTATATTTGGAGAATAACGCAGCTGCATTCGACCTTATTTTCAGCTCATTTATGAGTGTAACTTGTGATAACCTTTGCCAGCTTTTGTTCCATAGCTCGCTTGACTTCAAAACATAATACAGGCCTATATGACTAAAATAACTCTTAACATAACCTCCTTACAATCTTAAGCACCCTAATCGCATCCCAAAAGTACATATTATAACATTAGAACTTGTCGAGTTTCGACGAAACTTATTTTTCTTCAATTCGTTTAGCTTCTAAGCCTTCCAACCCTCTTGGTACTTGGTATTCATGATCTTAAATATTTTTAACATCCACGGTAACATGATTAACTTACTTTTTAAACTTTTAAAGGAGGGTTTCATTTCTAAGCTTACATCAATTGACTTATGACGTACTCTTACAGATGAAAAACATGGGGTGTAATAGAGGAGAGTGAGGCCAAAAGGCCTCACATATAGTGGTGCCCGTGCCCCAGTTGCAGCTCGTCATGGTAGGGGCTATGTGAGTTGCCCTATTTATTGAGAACCTCCAGTTTCCAGAGGTATTTTGGCCATTCCTAGGCCTTAGGCTCCCTATTATGCATCGCCATTGTCTAGTGCACCTTCTGCATGGGGTGCTTTCAGTGGTAAGTCCAACCAATCAGGCCAGAGCCAGCCACAACAACCATATCCTCCGAGAGCTTGTTTTGAGTGTGGTGACACTTGTTATATGGTGAGGGATTTCCCCAGACTCAAGAGGGGTGCACCTCCACAGACTACTCACACTCCGCGTAATACAAAGGGTCCTCAAGCCATAGTCACCACATTGGTTTCCACTCCACCTATCCAGCCAGCTTGGGGTGGAGGTCGGGCAGGTAAAGGCTATCCTAGAGAGGGAGGCCAGGCCAGATATTATGCTCTTCCTGCTAGGACAGAGACAGTTGCATCTGACTCATTCATCATAAGTATTGTTCCAATTTGTCATAGAGATGTATCAATCTTATTTGATCTAGACTCCACTTATTCCTATGTTCCATCTTACTTTGTTCCATATTTGGGCGTATCCCGTGATTCTTTGAGTTCTCCTACTATATGCCCACACATGTGGAAGATTATATTGTTGATCGTGTGTATTGGTCATATTTAGTTGTTCTTGATGGTTTTGAGACCTGAGTCGATCTATCATTGCTCAGTATGGGAGATTTTGATACTATTTTGGGCATGGACTGGTTGTCTCCCTATTATGCTATTCTCAATTGTCACGCTAAGACCATGACACCGGCTATGCCAGGATTTCCATGGATAGAGTGGAGGAGTGCTTTAGTTTATGTTCCTAGCAGGGTTATCTCATTTATAAAGGCTTGGTGTATGGTTGAGAAGGGGTGTAATGCTTATATAGCCTTCATGAGGGATGTCAGTGTGGATACTCCTACTGTTGAGTCAGTTCCGGTAGTGAGTGATTATCCATATGTATTCCCAACGAGTCTTCCGGGCATGCCGCCCGATAGGGATGTCAATTTTTGGCATTGATTGTTACCTCACACTCATTCCATTTCTATTCCACCCTATCATATGGCCCTAGTAAATTTGTAATAATTAAAGGAGAAGTTGCAAGAATTGCTTGGTAAGGGCTTCATTCGGCCCAGTGTGCCTCCTAGGGGGTTCTCCAGTCCTGTTTGTAAAGAAAAGGGATCGTAATGCACATGTGTATTGATTATTCCCGGTTGAAAAAGGTAACTATGACGAACAAGTATCCATTGCCACACATTGACGACCAATTTGAACATCTACAGGGTGCTAGAGTATTTTCCAAGATTTACTTGCGTTCAGGCTATCATCAGTATGGTCATTACGAGTTTCGTGAGATCAAAATTAATGAACTTTATGAACAATGTATTCTAACCCTATCTCGAATCATTTGTCATTGTGTTTATTGACAACATTCTAGTGTACTCCCGAAGCCGGGAGGAACATGAGCAACACTTGAGGACCGTGTTCCAAACCTTGAGAGAAAAGAAGTTATATGCAAAAATTTCAAAGTGTGAATTCTGGCTTGATTCAGTGGCATTACTAGGTCATGTAGTGTCGAGTGAAGGGATCAAGGTATATCCAATGAAGATTGAAGCAGTGCAGAGTTGGACCAGACCACGTTCAGCTACGAAGATCTGGAGTTTTCTTGTTTGGCGGGGTATTACAGTTGATTTGCATACGGTTTCTCATCTATTGTAGCACCTATGACCAGATTGACCCAAAAGGGTGCTCCGTTCAGGTGGACCGAGGAGTGTGAGGAGAGCTTTCAAAAGATTAAGACTGCTTTGACTACATCCCTAGTGTTGGCGTTGCCTACAAGTTAGGGGTCTTATATGTCACGACCCAAATTGGAGGGCCATGACTGACACCCGGGCCATACCATCCAAGCACCAACGTACATTTTATCTAACCTTTCTTATTATCTATTTGGGACGACGAGATCAATATAAATGGTAGACATGAATCCTAAATATCCAACAATGACAGGTAACCAGCCGACAAGCTGCCATGAGACACTATACAACAAAAATCAGTCAACCAGGCAATCCAAAATATACATGAGTCGACACCTATCTATTAGCCTCTAAAGGAACATAAGTGCTGCAACATTGCCAGAATAGGGTCCCGACATACCCATAATGTCAAAAACAAAAATGCATACCTAGAGCACGACAATTCTGGAGAAGGGATCTCGCCAATAACCGCAGAACTAGGCAGCCCACTGTGGTGGGGTAGCTTCGTCTACCTATGTATCAGGACTTGCAGCACGACATAAAGCGTCCACAAAATAAAAGTGACTTTAGCACGAATAAAGTACTAAGTATGTAAGGCAGGAAAACATAAGTAAGAACATTAATGTAAACAAGGANGTTATCATTATTGTTCGTAATTCCTGATTCTGATAAGATCCATGATGAAGAGTTAGTCCTAACAATGTGTACGGAGGTTACCAACCTTACGTCACTCCGAAAGGTTCAGAATGTGATTCTGATGAGTCCAAGATGTACTATATATATGTACCTATTTTACTCTATCGAGCAGTGCTATAGTCGGCCGGGTACGACACCTATTGTGAAAGCACTGATCAATTGGAATTTATCGAGCTCCACGTGGCCGGGTACGATTCTACCAAGCCTTATGATGGTCGGGTACGATATGATGATAATGATGATGCCCACAGAGGCATAAGTTTTTAAATATATATATATATATATATATATATTTAAAAACTTATGCCTCTGTGGGCATCATCATTATCATCATATCGTACCCGACCATCATAAGGCTTGGTAGAATCGTACCCGGCCACGTGGAGCTCGATAAATTCCAATTGATCAGTGCTTTCACAATAGGTGTCGTACCCGGCCGACTATAGCACTGCTCGATAGAGTAAAATAGGTACATATATATAGTACATCTTGGACTCATCAGAATCACATTCTGAACCTTTCGGAGTGACGTAAGGTTGGTAACCTCCGTACACATTGTTAGGACTAACTCTTCATCATGGATCTTATCAGAATCAGGAATTACGAACAATAATGATAACATAAGAATAAGAGAAGCAACATCAACATCAATCATTCCATAAGAAGGGAAGTAATATAAGTATTGTTAGCTTCTAAGAGTGGAGTACCTTTGAAAGCTCGTTCATTACATTATGTACTATCAGAGTCATGCAAAAGATGGAAAGGGATAGACTCACATACCTTGTATATACTTCCCAACCTCAACCTATGAAAATGTCACGACTCCTTAATCTACAATAAGAGAAATGACACTATCTTTATCGTTTAAGCATCGTAACAATTATATTGACTGTAACCTATTTTACAATGAAATGGATAGCTCCTCCCATATTTATATGACTTCCCACAAGTTAAAACATTCACCAAACATCCCAAACAAAATTAATAATAATCATATTGTGCCTGCCAAAACCGTCCACTAACCAACAACAATACCAACAAGCCTTTTGATAGGTAACTCACAAGTTCTAGCTTCAACGACTTAGACGCAACTTGGATAATATTAAATACATGTAGAGTAAGAGGTTCCTTACCTTTAAAATTTTAGAAAAACTCCAATTTGACCTTAATTCCCCACGAAATATCCTTTGAATGCTGCCAAAAGAACAAGGAAGCAAATCTAGCAATCAATTCATATTATTCGGTACTAGAATCATATTGGAAGACTTGAAATCACCTAAATTGATATTAAAAACTTAAGAGAGTATTTTCCAGAACATAGCACTTAAACAACCTCCCGCACGAGCTGAACCACCCAAAATATCAGCAACAATAAGAAGAACAAGAAACTTACTAGTGCGACGGGATTCCCGACACTTGATTTGTGTTGTTTGCCCTTTGTTTGGGTCTTGGATCATGAAATAACCTTGAGAGAGTATTTTCAGGTGTCTAGCGTGTAAAGATACTGAAAAAATGAGTTAAAACGTGGTTCAGGCGTCTTATATACATCAATATGTCTCAACCGATATGTGGGTCCCATAGAGGCTGCTTGGCGCAGTTTCGCAAAAACACAAATATCTCTTTGCTCCGACGTCATATTGACAAACCGTTTAATGCGTTAGAAACTAGACTCATAGATAGTCAATATAGGGTCATATCTTTCCGCAATTCCATGTAAATTTGTAAAGACCCGTAAAATTCTATGTCTAAAATAATGCCCGAATAGGTCCCTATGTTGTTATAACTGTAGAAACTCTTAAACCGGGCCTATTTGAGTAAAACGTACCCCGAAACTTGAAAAATAAATATTTCCAGAATTGTGTTGTTATGCGACACACTATGCGATCGCATAACGTGTATTCGGACCGAATAATAGTCGCATACCTGGACAGGCTACTGTCCAAATTGAGGACAACTATGCGGCCCAGAATGCGATCGCATTTTGGGTATGCGGACCGCATCATTGTCGCATTCTTTCCCCATGGTTTTCGCGAAAGAGGTTATGCTACGCACTATGCGATCGCATAACAGGTATGCGGACCGCATATTGGCCGCATACCTGGGCAGATTGTTTTCCTATTTTGGCCCATTCGAGGGACAACTATGCGACAGGAATGCGGACCGCATAGCAAGAATGCGATCGCATTCCTGACCGCATTTCTGTGTCGGGGCTCCTATTTTCTAAATTTAAAACCCGACCCCCTGTTTAATAAAACACCCCTCCCCTTCATTTTTAAGGAATTTCTGAACAAAATAGAGAGAGGGGAGAGAGGGTTCTTGAGAGAGAGAGCTCCTTCTTCATCAATTTGATTTTTCCAAAATCACTCAGGCCTGGGAATTTTGAGTAATCTTCTTCTTCATTCTAACAGGTAAGTCCCTACCCCATTTCCCTTAAATTTTCAGATTTTTGGTTAATGGTAGAACTCCCCTAAATGGGTTCTTGAAGATGAAAGTGAAGAACTTTGCATGCATGTTCATTTATTGTCACAATCTAGTAAAGGGAAGTGGGTTAGAGTAAATAATCACAAAGAAGGGGTTGATAATCTGAGGGGTCTCATAGCATTCGATAAATGCCTAGGCGAGTTCGAATTATGTTCATGATTCCCAATTCTAAGATGAATGTGTTACGTTATGAATTAGATTGGCGTTGCTTGATGGTCCGGTGATTTGGGAATAGGAATTAGGAGGGAACTTCGACTCCAGGTATGTATGGCTAACTTTAACCTTTGTAGAATCCTCTTGTTGGTGTCCGAGCATACGGTATGTGTACTTTGTTTGAGAATATGTGAATTGACTGTCCAATTGTGTTGAGGCGTAATACTTCACTCCCTGAATTTCTTGTTGACTACTATGCTAGTTGAGATTGTGAAAAGTGGTTTGTTGTGCCTATCTTATTATGTGCAAAGCTCGTAAATGCTCGAGGGTATCGATATGAAAGTATGTGTTAATGACTGAAAGAATGTTAATGTGCCCAAGTGTGGGAATGTATATGATGGATAAAAACCGTGCGTGGTAAGTAATGAAAAAGGGTATCGTGAAATGATGTAATTGAGTTGAACGATTATGGAAACACCATGTACATGAATTAATGCTTGGTGAGAATCATTATGCCTTGAGTCCACATAGCGAATTGTTGATATGAACTTGTGTTCCTTGTAATGAAGATCCTTGTGATTTAATCGTTGGTGATTGTTGTTATGAAATGTGATTGTCTGGTAGGATCGGGTTGCACGCTGCAACACGAGGTAATAAGGGTGGATGAGGTAATAAGGGTTGAGCGAGGTAATAAGGGTGGACGAGGTAATAAGGGCGGCCGAGGTAATAAGGGTGGAATGTGGTTGTGTTGAAATGAGAATCTATGAAACTCTTGAATATGGTTGTGTTGAAAGGAGAATCTGTGAAACTCTTGATTTTGGTTGTTTCTGTTTCTGTGCAATACTTGTTGGTTCCATTAAATGTCTCTTATCTGTGTATTGCTTGATTGTACTTAGGGTAAAGTTTGTTCATACATACTAGTACTATTCCACAATACTAACGTCCCTTTTGTTGGGGGCGCTACATCTTTTATATGGATGTAGGTGGTTTCATAGCAGGTAGCTCAGCCCACCGTTAGTGGTGCCTCCTCTTCATCTCTTCAGCAGTTTTGGTGAGCCCCTCTTCCTCTCGGGGCCTCGTGTGGATTATACTATCCTCTTTTGCTTATGTTGTAAAGGTATAGCCGGGGCCTTGTTGCCGGCAAGTTATGTAAAACTCCTAAGAACTCTTAGAGGCTTCGTAGACACTGTGTGGGTTGTATATGTATATTGTGGGCGGTAGTTCTACTCACTCGTACTTTTGGATCGCAAATCAGAAATGTTGTATGTAACTTGTATATTTTGGAGTATCTATTGTTGAAAACTAAAAGAGGAAAAATGGAATTTTGTTGTGAAGTGTACTTTGAATCTAAATTGGCTAACTCATATGGAATAATGTACGTTATGAACACGGGTTAATACGTTGGGTAGGAAAGGAAATCCAGGTCCACTTGACTGGGTTCATCCGGTTAGGCGCCGGTCTCGTCCCTCGATTTTGGGGCGTGACAAAATTGGGCGAAAAGCTTAGTAACATTTTACCTAAAGTTTAAGTAAAATTATGAACATAAGTTGCGACAACTTTTGTCGACTTTTATTTCATAACTCATTTGAATTAAAGACTTATGATAAGGATATTATATGTTTAAATACCTTAAACACGACCTCCTGAGCATATTAAGCACCTCTAGTTTTAAATACAGATTACAACATCCTTGATTTATTTAACTTCTAGTACTTGTTAACCTCTTATACACCCTTGTATCATTTAAGACCAATAGGATTAACTTATTATCATCTCAAAACACGATAAGGAATCAAGAAGGGAAGTACTCCTAACAGTCCTGTAGCCTCTCGAAGATAGACGTCTCCGTATCGATTCGCAAGACTCTACTAGACTTGCTCATGACTCGTGAAACCTAAGGGAACCTAGGGCTCTGATACCAGGTTGTCACGACCCAATATCCCCAAGGTCTTGATGGCGTCGGACACCACTGTCAGGCAAGCCAATCATTAAATGGTTAAGTTAAATTTCCTGCTTTAGCATTTTTGAAATCATTACCTTTCACTTTATTACATAATAACTGAATAAAATCTGCTAAGAAAATACGATAGTTTAATATTCCATTTAAATAAAATACATCCCAAACACATCCCAGAACCCGGTGTCGCAAGTGCCTGAGCAAATTCTAAGAATATATACAAATAATAGAAGCTTATCTGAAATACAAATTGGACAAGTAATTTAAAATGAAAGTAAATACAATATGAGGGAGACTCTGTCGGCTGCGGGTCATCTCCGGAAGGTGCGGCTCGTCTAAGTATCCAAGTCGGCCATATAGCTGTGAAAGTACCTGTGCAACAAAATGCAAAGCAAGTATCTCAGATTTACATAGACTAACTTATGGCGTGAACTAACGTACGCGAATTTTGGTTGTAAGTGTATTATGTTGCGCCGCGTATTAATCTCGGTGCGGTATTGATGCAGGACGGTAAGGTGATAGCCCACGCGTCTAAACATCTGAAGGTGTATGAGAAGAATTATCCTGTCCATGACCTAGAGTTAGCAACTATTGCTCATGCCTTGAATATTTGGTGGCACTATTTGTAAGGTGTCCCTTGTGAGATCCACACCGAACACCAAAGTCTGCAGCATCTGTTCAAATAGAAGGATCTTAACTTGCATCGGTAGAGGTGGTTAGAGTTGTTTAAGGACTATGATATCACCATTTTGTATCATTCCGTGAAGGCCAATGTGGTGGACGATGCCTTGAATGACAAGGTGGAGAGCTTGGGTAGCTTAGCATATCTCGCGATAGCAGAAAGACCATTAGTCTAGGATGTTCAGACCTTGGGAAACCAGTTGGTTAGATAGGATGTTTCGGAAACGAGCTGAGTATTGGCTTGTGTGGTTTATCGGTATTCTCATTATGTTCGTATCAAAGAGTGTTAGTATGACAACCCCCATCTACTTGTCCTTAAGGACACGATTCAGCATCGTGATTCCAAGGAGGCCAACTATTGAGGATGATGGTGTATTACGGAGTCAAGGCAGGCTATGTGTGCCCAATGTAGATGGTTTGCGTGAGTGGATTCTCTATGAGGCTCACAGTTCGCGGTACTCCATTCATCCAAGTGTTGGGAAGATGTACTAGAACTTGAGGCAACATTATTGGTATATGAGAATGAAGGACATAGTGGAGTATGTAGCTCAGTGCCGAAATTGTCAGCATGTGAAGTATGAGGATCAGCGACCAGGTGGACTGCTTCAGAAGCAAGAGATTCTAGAGTGGAAATGGGAGAGGGTTACTATGGATTTTGTTGTTGGGCTCCTGCCGACTTAGAGGATGTTCGATGTTGTTTGCGTGATTGTGGATAGGTTTACCAAGTCGGCTTGTTTCATTCCAATGGTGACAACATATTCTTTAGAGAAGATGGCATTAGTCTACATTGGCGGGATTGTCAAGCTTCATGGCATGCAAGTATCCATCATATCTCACTAGGGTATGCAGTTTACATCGCTGTTCGGGAGAGCCTTTCATAATGAGTTAGGAACGCGGGTGGAGTTGAGTACAACATTTCACCCTCAGACGGGCGGACAGTCCGAGTGCACTATTTAGAGATTGGAGGATATGCTTCGGGCATGTGTGATAGAGTTAAGGGGTTCTTGGGATCAGTTCTTGCCACTTGCAGAGTTTTCCTACAACAGCTACCAGTCGATTATTTTGATGGCTCAGTATGAGGCTTTGTTTGGTAGGCAGTGTCAGTCTTTGGTGGTTTGGCTTGAGCCAGGTGATGCTAGGCTATTGGGTACAGACTTGGTTCATGATGCTTTGGAAAACGTTAAAGTGGTTCAAGATCGACTTCATACAGCCTAATTTAGACAGAAGAGTTATGCGGATCAGAAGGTTTGCGATGTTGCATTCATTGTATGGTAGCGGGTGTTTCTCCGGGCTTCGCCCATGAAGAGTGTTATGAGGTTCGGTAAGAAGGACAATTTGAGTCCTAGGTATATCGGGCCATTGGAGTTACTTTAGAGGATTGGAGATGTGGCATATAGGCTTGCACCACCACCCAGTCTAGCTGCAGTTCATCCAATATTCCATGCTTCTATGCTCTGGAAGTATCACAATGATCCGTCTCATGTGTTAGACTTCAGCTCAGTCCAAATGGACATGGATTTTTCTTATGTTGACGAGCCGGTGGCCATTGTGGACTGGCAGGTTCGAAAGTTGAGGTCGAAGAACATTGCTTCAGTGAAGGTTCAATGGAGAGGTCAACCAGTCAAGGAGGAGACTTGGGATACTGAGCATGATATGCGTAGCCGTTATACTCATCTTTTTATCACTTCAAGTATGTATCTACACTCGTTCGAGGACTAACGTTTGCTTTAACAGGGGGAGGATGTAACGACTCGGCCGGTAGTTTTAAGTGTATCAGCCCCGATCCCACATTTATTGCCTCCTCTGTGTTATATTGTAGTTACATAACTTGTCGCGATACTTGGTTTCGGGGTCGGGTTAGTTTCACAGTGAAATTGGACACGTAGTCCCTAAGTTGGAAAGTTTAAGTCGTAGGAGTTCACCATAGTGTGACTTGTCTGTATATGACTCCAAAATGGAGTTTTGATGGTTCTGATAGCCCCGTAGGGTGATTTTAATCTTAGGAGTGTGTCCTGATGTTGATTTGGAGGTTCATAGGTCACTTCAGCGTGAATTGACGGAAGTTGGAATCAAGTTTAACCAAGAGTTAACTTTATTGATATCGTGGCCGGATCCCAATCACGGAAGTCAGAATAGTTCAGTAATGCCATATATGACTTTTGTGCGAAATTTTAAGTTAATCGGAGTTGATTTGGTAAGAATCGACATTGGTTCTGGAATTTGGAAGTTCATAGTTCACAAGCTTCGAGCGTGTTCGTATGATGCTTTAGAACTTGTTGGCATGCTTGGATAGGGTCTCGGGGGCCTCGGGTGTATTTCAGACCATTTCGACACATTTCGGACCATTGAAGAACAACTAAATTTATGCTTTTTCTAATGTCTGGCTTCCTTCTATGCGATCGCAAGGTTTGGTCCGCAATGGCGAAAGGATTTCTGTGGACTGTAGTTTATTACTCTTTGCGTTTTAAGAGAGGGACGCGATCGCTAAAGGTTTGTTCATAGTGAATGATGAACGGGTGGAGAAGGTCGTGATCAAATAGTGGAATTTGGGAGGGGGGCAGGTCCACACACTTTGTTCATTGCGGTCGCGTGTAGGGAACCGCGAGCGGGTAGGTTGATGAGGTCGTGCTTCGCGTTCGCATGGAAAATATCGTGTTTGCGTATAAGGTTTTGAGTTGGTGGTATTTTTGTTATTCACGATTGCGAAGGAAATTCTGCGATCGCGATGTGTAAATCACCCGGTAGCAAACTTAAGTTTCAAAGTCAAAGGTTTATTTATCATATAACTAGGTGAAATGAGGTAAGGATTCCTAGCTCGACTTTGGTTAAATCAAGTTTGGGTAATATTCCTAACTCGACTTTAGTTAAATTACTCGAATCTATCATACTTTTTATCATATAATTAGGCATTCGAATTGGAAAAATTAGGGAAAAGTTGTAGAACTTTGTAGAACAAATTTTTTGAGTTTTGATTGGCGAAATAAGGTCGGATTTGAATAATCCTTGTGCATGGCAGCTGGGATTGGCTTGGTCTTGGTCAGCAGGACTGACCGCTGAAGGAACCGCGTGCAGGAGGTGCACTAGAAAGTGGTTGAGCAAAGTGTGCAACATGAGGTCTCGGAACATCTAGAGCATCATTAGAAGCTGGAAGTGCTGAGTGGACTTGACGGCTCACATAGTGCCTACCATCACGGGTTGAAGTTGTAGAGTGACCTCCATTAAATCCTCCCATGCCACGTGACTTCTTGGCCTCCATATCGTCTCTATAACATTCTCGCATACCCTCCAATTTCCCGTGCAATCTCAACCACCTGCTGATACGGAGTGTCTAGCTCCAACTCTCTGGGCATGCTGAATCTAATATTGTGGTTGAGACTTTCGATGAATCAAGGGACTCGCTCCCTGACTATGGCAGCCAAGGCTGGTGCATGCCTAGAGAAATCACTGAATCGGATAGCATACTCCAACACTGACATAGTACCCTGGCGCAGTCGCTCAACCATCGCGCGCCAGGAACCCTGAATGGTCTGAGGAACAAACTCTCTCAAGAAAAAATCTGAAAATCGATCCCATGTAAGTGAAGTTGCCTCAACTTTGTTACCCACCTCGTACGCATTGATATGCCGCTACCTTGAGCTGGAACATAATAAAAGCAACACCACTCATCTCCATAATTCCCATAGTATGGAAAATATGGTGACACTCCTCAAGAAAACCATGTGCATTCTCTAAAGCCAAACCACTGACAGTAAGATGGAGGTACTTCTTGAAGCTCTCGAGCCTAAGTTGTTCCTCCTCGTATGATGCTGCCCTAACCACGAGCTGAATTAGAGTAATGGATTGTACCGGTATAACCTATGGGACCTGAACATCCTAGACCCACTGCTCTGGGTTATGAACCGCGGGAGTCTGTGCTCCTACCCCAGCCTGAGATGTGGCTGGTGCAAGTGGGATCAACCCCGCCTGAGCTAAGGTGATAACATGCTCAGGAACTGTGTGAGGGTCTCCTGAAGTGCGAGGTAGTAACAGGAGCCTCGGGTGTCTGTCCACCGACTGGAGTTACTGTGGCTCCTCTGTCGCAACTCTAGCAGGGGCTCTGGCTACACCACGTGCCCGTCATCGGCCTCTGCCCTAGCCACAACCTCTCTCAAATCTAGAAGGGGGCACGGGTGTTTGATCGTCAGATCATGCGGTGTGTGTCCTCACCATTTGTTAGAGAGTAGAAAGTCAAAGATTTAGTTTTTCAAATCAATCAATTCGCACGATAAGGAATCAAAGCAGTGAAGTTTTGCTAACAGTTCTGTAGCCTCTCGAAAATAAGTACATAAAACTCTGTATCGATCTGCAAGATTCTACTAAACCTGCTTATTACTCGCAACACCTATGATCCTAGAGCTTTGGTACCAACTTGTCACGACCCCAATTTCCCTCCAAAGGATGTCGGGATAACACCTAGTCTCTACGACTAGGTAAGCTTAACAAATAATAACAGCTGAACATATATAATTTAACAAGTTATTGAAAACGATTGAATAATAGATAAAGCCATCCGAAATACAAAATCTCACAATACACATCCCAAAACTGGTGGAATTGAGTCATAAGCTCTATAGAGTACTACTACATCACTGTTTGAAAGAAAATGCAACAGAAAGTAAGATAGGGAAGGTGACTCTGAGGCCTGCGAACGTGTTTCAAGTATACCTTTAAGTCTCCTAAGCATCATATACAAAAATCCTCTAATGACCGGCACGAGCAGACGTATCTGGATCTGCACAAAACGATGTGCATAAGCATAATATGGGTACACCACAATGGTATCCAATAAGTATCGCGCCTAACCTTAATAGAGTAGTGACGAGGCCAGGTCAAGACACCTACTAGGATATAATATAGACAATCTGAAATTGCAATATGGATTTGTAACAGGTAGTGAAGAAAACACTAATACGAATAGATAGTTGCAAAAACTAATACCAGAAACCAATAATAGATATAACACAAAGAAGCAACTAGAGAGCCACAATGATCATGTACGGACAACATACACTAGAACAAATAAGGAATGAAATAACAAGATATATTTTCCACCAAATACATCGTGCAACATGAAAAAATGGCAAGAATCACAACGAGGTACCACCTCATGTATAATGAAATCAAAACCAAGGTATCGCCTCGTATAATCAAGAATCACAACTGAGGTACCGCCTCGAATTCATTTTCCTCGATTTCAATCACAATATTTCCTTATACTGCCACGTGATCCTTATATTTGAAAGTAGGTTTTGAAAACATTTTTCCTGAAATAGCTACACGCAATTTAGCCCACCTTATGACAACGCGTGGCTTCACGTAGTTCCCCTACAAGCAATACACACATAAGTCCCACCTTATACAGCTACATGCACATCAACCCAAGCCTTATACTGCCACATGCACTTCAATATCGTATCACAATAACAATTCACACCACAAGTGCCCAAATATCACAACATGCCAACAACAACAATATCATTGTTTCCACTAAAATAGCCCATGGCTCCACCAAAACGTATATGAGAATACAAAAATAATGGATGAAAATTTCTCAACAAGATAGATGTTTCCACAATGACCAACATCGCCTCAATGTATTAATGACTTCCACAACCTCAACACCAAATAACTCAACAATGAGAGAAATAATGTATAACGACAATATTAGATAAGACTAACTTTACAATAAAAGAGATAATATTCAATAATGAGTCTCAATTAATGTAAGTCAACAAGTAAAGTGATAACATGAACAATTACTTCAACAATGAAAAGTAACAGTGAATAGATGATATGTAACAATAAAGAAGGCAGCAAGTTCAACAAATAGAGACCATGGTTTCCTATACTGTTTGGTTTTACAATCTGTTGCTTACGGTGGGAACTGCTAGAGAACTGGGTTCTCTATACAGTTTGGTGGACGCTTAGTTTCTATCACACATGCTGATATACTGGAAGTCTGAATGATATAAATCAAAGTGTGAAAATACTTATACAATTCTGAGACATATTTATAGCCAACATAGCTTGATATGAAAAGCTTGTGACTCTGTCTAACTGTTACTCTAGTCTATGAAGCCTCAAATGAAGTACTGAAAACACTGATGTCTTAAAATACTGAAGATTGTAAGGTAACGATAATGCTCCGAAAGAACTAGGGATAACCAAATAGTTGGTACAAGAATCCTAGCACTCTAAATCATCAACCTGTAAATCATTACCTGCATCGTGAGATGCAGGCCTCGGGCAAAAGGGACGTTAGTACATTTGAATTGCACTAGTATGTAAAGCAACTGAAAGAAAGAATTATAAATGCTAAAACTGAAACTAAGCTGATAACTGAGAATTAATAATTGTTAACTGAAATGATAATTATTGAAACTGAAATTGAAATGATAACTGAACAGATAACTGATAACTGGTAACTGATATGATAACTGATAACTGATGACTGATAACTGAATTTATAACTGGTAACTAAACTGATAACTAATAATTGAACTGAAAGCAAGTAAGGATATGAATACTCCCTCTTCTGAATGATGAACAACATGTTTATCTGAATATTAAACTGTGGCCTCAGGCCCAATATATATGTATGCACAAATTGCAGCCTCGGGCCCAAGTATACGTATACAAAACTGCGGCCTCAGGCCCAAAGATGCATAAAGTATAAAATGCGACCTCAGGCCCAAATACAGGTGTTCAACATTCAGAAACTGAGAATCATACTGAAATACATGATGCTGAAATACTGAACCATACTGAGTTACATGATACTTGAATGCTGAATAGAGCTAGACTGAGACATGTATTCATGAACTGATTATGAAAATTGAAACTTCAACTGTTTATGACATGCTGAGTACTCTAGACTGAGATGGGCATCAAACCCAAGTCTATATTTATTATGCACTGATTTCACAACGTTCGGAATGAAAGTCATGAACGAGTTACGAAGCTAGAGAATAGAAGTTCTGCAACTATTCAAGGAACTAGGCTTAACTATATTTCTGAGGATATTAGTAACGTCGTAAAAGAAACGTATTGTAGGGAGAATCAATAACATTCCTAAACATAGAGAGTTAGCCTTACATACCTTAACTCCGCTCTTGAGCGTAATACAACATTCGCCAACCCTTTCAACTTTAATTTATATCAATACACGTCAAAGGGATTCCAAATTAGCCACAATAGTCATGTTTTGGTCACTTATGCATTTTATAAAACACTTGGTGGCATAAAGCTTCATAGCCCTTATTAATGGTGTTTCTATACCTAATAACCCATTCTCTTTCTCTTAGATAAATTCTAAAGTCTCAAGTGGTTATAATCAACATCATTCTTCATCACCCAAAAGGTAAACAACACCCTTAACCCATAATCAACAATCAACAACCCAAACCTATAACCGTTCATGCTTTTCTATCCAATCCATCAACACATATCTCATGAACTAGGGTCTATAATTACTAAACCAATGTTAGAATCAATTAGAGGGTGAAGACATTACCTTTTTGAAGTTCAATCCCCTTGAATTCGAGTTCTAGGGTTTCTTCTCTCAAGAATGATGGCCCAATCGAATATATAACGATATGGAGGGTTTACTGATACGCTCAATTTACACCTTAAAATAGGGTAAGCGATCGTTGTCAAATATAGTAACCCAACAAGGTTGGGGTCGAATCCCACAGAGAAAAATATGAGGGCGTTTAGGAATGCTAGAGAATTATCACTTATCGCGTAGTGC
>ML254881.1:0-11307 GCA_005239495.1 Nicotiana undulata | reverse complement strand
CGAAATGCGATTCGCATGTTGCATATGCGATCGCATTCGGCCATTGCTCCCCTCTTTTCTCTTCTTTACTCTCTTTTTGCTCAATTTCACTCCAATTTGACCTTAACCACTTCATGGCATCATTTTCCTGCAAATAGAGCAATTACACACTAAAAACGATCTCAAGTTATCATTTAACAATACAAAATCTAATGAGAAAAGGCTAAAATGAGTGGTAAAATCACCACTCATCATTTACCCATGTTAATAAGATGTTGTGAAACTAAAATTAACTTAGAATCACCACTGAACTTACCTTGGATGATGGAGGGACCTTTAAGGAGTTAGGTTTTTGAGAGCTTTCCTTTCTAGAGCAAGTTTTTATGTTTTGGGGGTGTGGGGGACAAAATAGGTCTTAAAGATGATTCTCTAATTGCGCCCTCGCGCACCTGACCGTACAAAATGGCAGAAACATTGCCACATGTGCGCGTCCGCGCTCGGGGCGCGTATATTGCACATTGTTTTGTAAAATAGGCATAACCTTTTGCACAGAGCTCCGTTTGGGCTCCACAATATATCATTAGAAATCTATTTCAAAGGCCTACAACTTTCATGCTTTGCATTTTCCTAAATTCCTTACACAATTTTATCATTCTGCTGGAATACATACCTTCTGTAAACTTAGTCGATTTTGTCGAATCTTATGCACCTCACTTTCCATCTTGATTTTGAAACAACTATTTTCACCCATACTCTTCCCGATAGGACTTCATATGTCTAAAATATCAAATTAATACCCATTTAACATATTCACACCTAACCCGAATATACGGGGTGTAACAGAAGAACTCCTGATATGGGACTATTAAGGTGCGTTGACGCAAAAGAGGCTTCTAAATTGCTCGAGGAGATACATGCTTGAACCTGCGTTCCACACATGAATGTCTTTTTCTTGGCCAAAAAGATACTTAGGGCTGGTTACTTTTTGATGACCATGGATACAGATTGCATCCGGTATGTTCAAAAATGCTACCAGTGTCAGATACATGCAGACATGATACGAGTACCACCGAATGAGCTTAATGAAACAAGATCACCTTGGCCTTTTTCTGCTTGGGGAATGGATGTCATTGCTCCAATCAAGCCCACCACCTCAAACGGGCACCGGTTTATTTTGGTGGCTATTGACTACTTCACTAAATGGGTTGAAGCTGTATCTTACAAAGCTATGACTAAGAAGGTCGTTGCGAATTTTGTCCGCGACCGAATTGTTTGTCGATTTGAAATTCCATAATTCATCATCACTGACAATGCCGCCAATCTCAACAGTGATTTGATGAAGTCCATGTGTGAGACTTTAAAAATAAAGCACAAGAATTCCACAGCGTACATGCCTCAAATGAATGGAGTCGTGGAAGCTGCCAACAAAAACATCAAGAAGATACTAAGGAGAATGGTGGAGAATCACAAACAATGGCACGAGAAGCTACCATTCGCCTTACTGGGATACCATACCACAGTCTGCACATCAACCGGAGAAACTCCCTATCTGCTCGTTTATGGTACTGAAGTCGTCATTCCCGCCAAAGTAGAAATTCCTTCTTTGAGAATCATACAAGAAGCCGAACTCAGCGACCCAGAATGGATAAGGAGCCGCTATGAGCAACTATCCTGCATAGACGGAAAAAGGATGAATGTGGTATGTCATGACCAGCTTTATTAGAACAGAATGTCCAGAGCCTTCAACGAAAGAGTCTAGCAAATACAGTTCACACCGGGGCAGCTGGTGCTGAAAAAGATCTTCCCGCATCAAGATGAAGCCAAAGGGAAATTCTCTCCTAATTGGCAAGGTCCTTAAATAGTTCACAAAATATTGATAGGAGGAGCACTCATGCTCGCAGAGATGGACGGGGAAATCCAGCCAAAGCCGATCAACTCAGACGCAGTCAAAAGATATTATGTGTAAAATTATCTATGCCTTTCTACATGATATAATTGAACTACGCTCGACCTGATTCCCGTTTAAGAGGGGATACGTAGGCAGCCCTGTGGGTTCGGTCACAATTCAATAAAATTTCTATTTCTCCTCCACAATCAGAAACTAGGGCAGAATTTTGAGGAGGACCCTCGAAATTCCGAAGCAAGCTCAGAAAACCACATCGTATAGAGAAGTCAGAAAGGTCATCTAGCTAGCAGGGGCACAATTTTGGAGGAGGACCCTCAAAATTCTACAGCAGAGGAAGTCGCAATATCTCTGATTATGTTACAGTCACCGGTTCATCTAACTGATTCATCTAACTAATTCCTAAACTATATATTACTATGCTTTGAAAGTTATACATGCATGCTTTTGAAATAAACTCTGCTTTAGCAAATGCTACCCTAATAGTTTGAACATGATCTTCAGACAGAGCGGAGCAAATCGAACAAGTAAAGGCACGAACCAACCTCCCCCGCAAAACTCACGAAATTTTCTTTGGATGCAAGACTATATCATCATGATAAACACAGTCACAACAACACAACCGCTATGCATGAAACGCATCGCCAACTAAGAATACCGCACTCTTACTCTTGTCTCTGCATGGGACTAAGCATTGTCCCAAACTTTGCATGAGACTAAGCCTTGTCTCAATCCTACCTGAGGCTAAGCCCTACCTCCCATTTTCATAAGGCTAAGCACTGCCTTCTCATTGCATGAGACTAAGACTTGTCTCAATCTTGCATGAGGCTAAGACCTGCTTCCCATTTGCATAAGGCTAAGCATTGTCTTCTCCTTGCATAGGACTGAGCATTGTCCTGAATCTTGCACGAGGCTAAGCCCTGCCTCTCCACTTGCATAAGTCTAAGCATTGCCTTCTCATTGCATGAGACTAAGCCTTGTCTCAATCTTGCATGAGGCTAAGCCATGCCTCTTCATTTGCAAAAGCCTAAGCACTATCTTCTCCTTGCATGGGACTAAGCATTGTCCCGAATCTTGCACGAGGCTAACCCATGCCTCTCCACTTGCATAAGGCTAAGCCTTGCCTTCTCATTGCATAAGTCTAAGTATTGCCTTCTCATTGCATGAGACTAAGCCTTGTCTCAATATTGCATGAGGCTAAGCCCTGCCTCTTCACTTGCATAAGGCTAAGCATTGCCTTCTCCTTGCATGGGATTAAGCATTGTCCCGAATCTTGCACGAGGCTAATCCATGCCTCTCTACTTGCATAAGGCTAAGCATTGCCTTTTCTTTGCATAGGACTAAGCCATGTACCGAACCTTGCATGAGGCAAAGCTCTGCCTCCCATTTGCATAAGGCTAAACATTCGCTTCTATTGGAATGGGACTAAGCAATGTCCCGAATTCCGCACGAGACTAAGCATTATCTTTCTTGCATTATTCTCTTCTCTCGGGCTAAGCTCTGCCCTCAACTTCATACAAGACTAAGCCTTTTCTTGTTGCTTCTAGAATCATGTCTTTGCACCTCATGGGCTGAAATATTGCCAACTTGTCCTAAGGCGTCATAGTCTGAAGGCACCATCCTCATAGCCGGAAGACACCATGTCATGGCCTGAGGATCTCTCAAACTTGCACATCATTATTTAAAGGCGTCATGGTTCGGAGGCACCATTTTCATGGCCCGAGAACATCATTTCATGGCCTGTGAATCCCTTACCGCACAACTCATGGCCCGGGACGTCATGGACTAAGGACGTCATCCTCAATCTCCAAGGAATTTTTTCATGGTTTGAAGGGAATTTGCATCATGTCTAAATTTATGCAAAAGTTATACGTATATGCTTGTAGTACGTCTTTTGATTTGCAGGTGACCCGGTGAATAACCATTATCCCAACAGGAGCAATCCCGCTCCAGTTCCTCCATACTTTCTCAAACCTGATCGCTCACCATAACCGTTTCATCTATTCAAACCTTGAGTCCGCCCTAGCGAAAATTCCATCGGCTTATTCCGTCGATGAATCCAGAACTACACACGGCCTGATTCCTGTAAAACCAGGGATATGTAGGCAGCTCAAAAACCAGAGTGCGGTCTATATCTCTCAGATTACTCTATTCGGTCAAAATTGGTCATCATATCTTTACCCGATAACTCTTTCATCCATCCCGGGTAAAGAGAGGCAGTTGTTGATACCCAATATTTTCTTATATTATTTTCAAAATGCATATATACTTTCAAAACAATGCATGCGCTTCAATTTATATTTTTTCATAATTTTTGTAATTTTAAAGGATTTTTAATTGATTTATTCCATCATTTTATTGTCTAAATAATTACTAATTGCATCACAAATGATTTTATAATAATTTTATTGCTTAATTCTATCATTTATATTTATAATTAAGCTTTAATTATTTTATGCATAATTATATTTACATCTTTAGGTTATAATAGCAATAACTTTGCAATAATAGCCCATGTTGGCATAATTAATTTATTTTACACGAAAATGATTCCTTATATTTTTATAATATTAAGTAATTATTTTAAATAATTTTCATTCATAAAATAGCATTTTTCATCATCTATTAGCTATTTTTATGAATTATTTTATTAAATTAAATGGGTATTTAAAATATAGCCTCTTTTATTAATTTTTCGGACCCAATTATCAACTACCCATCCCAATTATCAAGCCAACACCCAATTCTTATAACCCGCCCAACTAGATTCGATCCTGGCCGTTGATCTCAGAAGTTCAACGGTCTAGGACAATCTTTCATTTTTTAATTACCCAAACGACCTAAACCCTACCCATTTTCACAAATCTGCCGCCCTTCCACCCTTCTCTTCTCTATTCTCTCTTCTCTCTCACCCCTCTTCTAACCCTAGCCGGCCCGTCACTGAAATCCCCTCGATTCATGGGTTTCTTCTTCGATTCCACGTCTATCCGGCCTCATATCTCTACTCGTGTTGTGATTCGCATGCTACTTGAGGCTAATCTCAAGAGATTCGAACCAGATTTGGTTCAAATCTCTCATTTTGTCTATTAATCCGTCTATATTCACCCCTATGTCTATGAGTACCATTATTTTTGTGTTTTATGGTTTCAAATCTCTAGTTCAAACCAGATTTGATTCACTTCTGTTTATCTTCATAAATCTAGCTATTTTCTGTTTGAATCTGTTAAGATCTCTACAGATCTCAAGTGATTTTGTGTTTGTTTGTATTTTTCCTTAAAAAATTTCTATTTTGCTCTTATTGTTAACTGATTTTTATTTTACCCTAAAATCTAGGGTTTTGGTTCTAAGAGATTTCTGCAAAAATGTTTTAAACGTTTAAGTATTTTTCAACTCTGGTTTTCTTCTTTGCTTTTTGGACTGATCTTACTGGAATTTCATCTCTAAGGCTTTACACCTTAGGGTTTTCAATTATTTGACTGTTGGTTATAATGTTTTGCCCGTTTACCTAGTTCTGTCAATTAACGTATTAATTGATTTACTTGACTAATTAGGGTTTGAAATTGTGCTTTCCTTTAAAATCAATATTTCCTTACCAGATTTTACCTGTTCTTTCCTTATGTGTGATTAATAATTGGTACTATTTCCCTTATTTTCCTTACTGGCCTGATTTCTAGGCTTTGGTTATTAGGGCTGACTTATAATTGATCTCTGAACTTACCTCTTACCTTATTTAACCTCATTCTTGTTTGCTTATTTATTCCGTGTAAGATTCTCCTTAATTTAAGTGATACTTACGTGATTCTGTCCTATTAATTGATTTGTGATAACCCTAATTGACTGATTAATTGGTCTTCATACCTTGTTTGTGTACAATTGATTTCCTACCTTATTTGTTTGCTTTATTGTATGCTATAAAAGTCTTTCATTATTCTGATTTTAAAACACGCTCACGCTTACACTTACACCTACCTACACACACAGACGCATTTCACAACCTTTTTACTGAACAATTCTTACAATTCAAAAACTCTCAATGTTGTCTGCTCTCTCATAAACTTGAGTCCTTTCTATCACTCTGATTTGCTGCATTGTTTAGCCGGCTGAAAGCCAAGGCTAGACTCTTTGGATTCCAATTGCCATCACATTCCTGTTTTCTTTCTTCCTAATTGGTATGCCTTAACCCTTGTTATCTTGTTTTGTTCTATATGTGTATGTGGTTAGCCTACTTCAAACCTCAACATGCTTCTGTTTGATATATGATTCCTATTTATTTCTTTCCCAACTGCTATGTTTTAGTTCCTGTTATCCTATTTCTGTTCTATGTGCTTATGTGGTTAGTTTATTTCAACCTCAACATGTTTCTGTTTTTCCTGTTTACTTCTTTCTCAACTGGTATGCTTTAGTCTATGTTACCCTATTCAATCCTATGTGCTTATTAGTCTAAGATCTCATCATGCTTCTGTTTGCTATATGCCCATATGATTTCACCTAGTGAAAAGACTAATTAGGTTATCTCTAATAATGTGAAACCTTGTGTAATCAGTTGAATGTTCTCTGTTCTGCAAGCCTGTAATATGTTGTCAATTATGTCTATTAGTTCAAGTGTCCTTGTTCTTTTATGATTGCTTTATATACTGGTACAGTATCAATGTCTGAACCAATACCAATCCGTTTGAACCATATGCCAAATATGGATTCTGTTTGTTCTAGGTGGAGTTCTGTTTGCAGTCCTGTACTTTGAATCTATTTACTCTAGATTTTTTTTTTCAAAACTGTCCCCTTACCCCTTGTGTACTTTTTTCAAACTTCTACTCTTAGTTATCTAGGTTCCTACAACCCCCCAGTATGAGCACTGCCTAGGGTCCTTGAGACTCCTCCGAACTCTGACACATTGGGTCTTGTCTTCCAATCTTTTACAAACTATTTCTCTAAGTAAGGTTCTGGTGTGAGCATTGCCCGGGGTCCCTGAGGCCCTTGAGAACTTTGACACACCAGAAGCCCAATTTTGTGTATCATGGATGGACCACCACTGTGCTTCAGACTTGTTTTGCTTGAAGGCTTGGTTTCTATGTTAATATTGGGCATGCTAAGGCTCCCTATAGTGTAATGAATTTTGCTATGTAATTTATTCATTATTGGGCCGTAATAGTGTAATAATCTCTGTAATAAACAGATCTGGAGTTATTAGTAAAAGCTGGGGGAGGGGGGTTTATATATCTTTGTTTAAACTCGGGTAGAAATCCTGCCTATAGGTTATTATGTTATTATATGAACGCTACTGCTCGTCTAGAGATCCTGCCTATAAGATGTTTTCTAAATGTTTGTGACGCTGAATTTTCCCATTTTCGGCATATTAGAGACACTGCCTATAGGTTTTCTGTCAATTCTGCATCAGAATCCATGTTCATAGAATCTACACATATTTCCAATCTCAATGTGCATTAGTGATCATGCGTATAGGACCTTATTTGTGTAAATTAATAAACTTGCCTGGAAATTTGTTTAAAGTTCCTGCGCACGTAGATTACATGCCTAAAGGAGATATAAAAAAATCAGTTTTCTACAACTTAGATATCATGCCTATAGGAGATATAAAAAATAAGTTTTCTTCAACTTAGATATTATGCCTATAGGAGATATAAAAATCAGGTTTCTTCAATTTAGATACCATGTCTATAGGAAACAAACAAACCAGTTTCAATACTTAGAAATCATGTCTATGAGTTAACTTAATTCTGCCAAACTAGAGAGCATGCCTATAAGAGCTGAAAAGATAAAAATCTATCTTTGAGCAATTCGCTTACAAACCATGTTATATGTCTATAATTAACAGTTGTAGATGCCATGCCTATAAGATTCTATTCTGGTTATCACTTAGGCAAACCTGTAGGTTTAATAAGAATTCTAGGCCTAAAAGATGTGATCTCGTGCTGCTTGAAATATGCCCAGATTCAGTTGTTAATCAAATCAGTAGGTAAGCCAGTAGGTCCCAATGCTCGTTTTAATAAGTTGCTTTCTTATATTCTTTTCTGCTCATCTAGATATCCTGCCTATAGGATCCTAAATCAATAAAGTTGTCAGTTTTAATTGCGTGTATTTGTTGTCTATTTGTGGAGGTCAACATGAACCCTTATTTGTTCCTTACATGATAGTCCTATTTGATTTTTGTTTGTCGCCTAGCTTTTTCCCATTTTAAGCAACATAGGTAAGTCTAGAACTATCCAAAATAGAGGTCCTAAATGCCTCCAGGACGATAAGTAAGGGACGGGTAGTGCACGCATAAGGTACGCATTAGAAGCTATTAGAACGCTCATGTAACAACTGAAAGATAGTAATTGGGTAATAAAGGAGATGATGACTCGTGCGCTAATACTATGTGTAGCACCCCAACTTGGGGAAAGTTACCAAGTATTGCATGAAAATGATCCTATAGGCTAAAAAACCTAGGACCCCTTTATTCCTGTTTTAAAGTAATGTTTGTTTGTCTAAATTGCTTTACTCACCTTTAAGACTAATTTGCTTAAATTAAGTTCGGTCGGGACCCACCGTTGTGGACCTCGAGGGGTGCCTAACACCTTCCCCTCAAGGTAATTTCAAGCCTTTACCCGATCTCTGGTGATGCAAACTAGTTTTATGAGTTAATTACTCTAGGTGCCCTAACGCACCTTAATCCGTTAGGTGATGACTCTTCTAATCCCATACCCCATCCCAAAAGGGAGGGAGTTGTCCCAAAAAATTTTGTAACCCGATTCTGTGAGGAAAAAGGGGGGCGCGACACCTTGTACCTCTTCACCTTGCTTCTTTTACTTGCTGAAACTTGTATCTACCTTGTGATTCTCTTGTTGCTTTTAAACCATATGGGTGGATAGATATTTCATGCCTTATGTCACCTTAGAAAGAAGCTTACACGTCTTAGTACACACATGATATACTGAAGACCTCACATTTACTCATCATAAGCTTGATGCAATCGAGTTCCTTTTACTCAACTCTTCCACAACCACATTCAATCTCTTATCAGTTGTCTTTCTAGATGTAATTGTTGTATTACGAATAAAATAGTATTTAGGAGTTTGAATTCTTACAACTGAGCTCTACCGCACGATCTAGAGTAAGAAGAAAGAGTGGCAGTCATAAATTCCTTGCAGCCTCCTGCTTATAAATGTGGTGCACAACACACCCATAAACAAGACTCTACTAAACACGCCTTGTATACTCCCTAGGACAGACCTACTCTGATATCAAGTTTTGTCACGACCCAAATCGGGAGCCGCGAAGGGCACCTGGTGCCTTACCCAACCGAGTACCACACATATCATTCTTATCATACCATCATGGGTAAATGGGCCAAAAGGGCAATCATGAGATAACCAGAATAAAACATAAGGGAATACTAGACATGGATGACCCAACATGATATAGAAGCTTATACATGTGACATACGGGCCTATAAGGCCGACATGATCATTTGTATGTTCAAAACATAGGCCGATAAGGCCATACAAGCATCCATATACATGACATCTGTCTAAAGCCTCTAAGAGTACATAAACGTCATAAAGGTCGACAAAGGGCCCCGCCATACCAATGAATACATGTCTAAATCATACTGACAAAATACGCAACTCCGGAGCAAGTGGAGTGCACCAACACCTTCCGTTGAGCTGATAGCCTTCTAGGAGGACTCTCAACCTGTCTATTGAGACATTCGGGTAGGGGTGTCCATGGTTCGGTTTGAATCGTTTTTTCCTTAAAAAGAAACCAAACCAAGTAAGTAGGTTCTTAAAATGTTGGAACCAAACCAAACCAATTAAGTCGATTTTTTAGCGATTCGATTTTTGTCGATTTTAATCGGTTTTTTTTTGTGGTTATTTATCCGTTTTCTTTTCTTAAATATGAGATATACACTACCAAACATACAACGTAACACTATCAAACCAATTGCCCTTTGAGAAATCTATCATTTACCTTGATATATTGATGATAATTGAATCAAATAGTGATGAAAAATTTACGTACTCAAGTAAATATTGATTATTTTTAACATGAAATAATTCTTGCACTTAGCAAAAGCAAACTGCCAATCAAACAAGAATGTTAAGGCAAAGAATTAGATTATTGTAATAGTAAAGAACTAGACTTCAAATACAAACGACTAATATGTACCATAACATTATATATATATATATATATATATATATATATATATATATAAGCTACTTCTATAGTCGGTTTGGTTCGTTTTTTCCTGTTATTTTTTTATTAAAACCAAAACCAAACCTAAAAAGTATCGGTTTTTTTGGTCGGTTTGGTTCGGTTTTCGGTTTGGTTCGATTTTTTGGGTTTTTATAAACACCCCTACCTTCGGGCATGAAACGCAGCATCCCTAGGCAAAAGGGACGTCAGTACAAATAAAGTATCGAGTATGTAAGGCACGAAAATAGCATATAAAAGACATGAAAGAAACATGGAGTAAAGAACTCAACCTGTAATTCTAAATAGCTCTATAAATCATGAAAAATTTATAATGTCATGCATGTGCGTATAAATGTCATACCATGCATAGGTATATGCGTACATAATATCATCAAGCCTCTGAGGGCATCCCATCATATCATCTCAGCCACTATGGGCGAAATCATCAACGTATACTAGTTGATAAGGTGGTGGTGCGTATAAACGCCATAACCTTTCCGAATACCCCATATACATTATCTACACGTATATAATGTCATCGGGTCATGTGTCAATGTACATATATAAATGAATGCAATGCATAATGAAGTAAGTCAATAAGATCTCTTGGAATATCATAAGATCAATATGCCTTCGATTAATATCAACTACGTATTTTTTGAGACCCATGAACATAAGATATAATAATAGGGCACATGGGGAATCAAGAACATAGGCACCCCTAGTACTTCTATGAATAGAGTCATTTATGAAAGTTGTACGTTTTCTCGCTTCGTTTGTATCATATGGATCATGACAAAAAGAAAGAAGGGATAGCCTTAACATACCTTAACTCCATTGAGTCCTTAATACCTCCAAGAAATTCTTCAAACAACTCAACTCAATCTACCATAACATAAGGAGATTCAAAATCAGTGTTGAGCAAAGGCTAAGTCTGTAACTTAAGCTAGTAGCTCATTTACGTAAATTCGGGCAGCATCTCCCATCTAACAAGGGCCTCCTCCAATACCATATACCAACAACAAGAACCAGAGAAATACAATAAGCAATTCAAAAATAACCTAACTACAATTCGGGACCTTTAACACAACAAATAACCCCAAATATACCATAACACACCCAATCAACAAGTTATCAATTAGCCTGAAAGTGCAACGACAAGCCAGCGTTTGAACTAAATAAAACTTATTAACAACAAATACGAACAAGATAACTAAGGCTTCGATGGC
>MDKH01182004.1:0-12034 GCA_005239495.1 Nicotiana undulata | reverse complement strand
AAACCCCTAAAACCATAACTTAAGAAACTTCAAGTTCTTGATTTCTATAAACATGCGTCGGACTGACCTATACGACTCGGAATGACATCAAATTTTGAGGACAAGTCAAAAATGACATAAAGAACCATTCCCGGTCTCGGAATCACATTTGGACCTCGATAACATGAAATCACATTCCAAACCAAATTTCAAATTCTATGAAAATCCTCAAAACTTCATTAACTCTCAATTTCCCATTTTTGATCCGAAACCCGTCAAATCAAGTCTGTTCCTTACCAAATTTCACAGGTAACTTAAATAACACATATTGAACCTGTTCCGGGTTCTGGAACCATAATACGGGCCCGGAAACACAGGTTTCACATCGAGGTTCATTTTCATAAGCCTTAATTATTTTCAAAAAACAATTTTCTTCAAAAATTCATTTCTCGGACTTGGGTCCTCGGAATTCGATTTCAAGCATACGCCCAAGTCCCATATTTTCCTACGGACCTTCCGGAACCGCCAGATCTCGGTTCCAGATCCATTTACCAAAAATGTTGACCAAGGTCAACTTTATTCAATTAATTATCATAAATTCAACTCTTTATCAAGTTTCCAAATAAAGGCTTCCCGGATACGCGTCCGGGCTATGCACGCACATCGAGGTGAGATTAACGGAGGCTTTCAGGGCCTCAGAACACAATCATAATTAAGTTTACATAAGATGACCTTTTTTGGGTCATCACACCAGTCGATGAGGCAACTAGGGAGTCCGAGGAGGACATGCGAAGTAGATATCCACATCTATTCAGCACTTCAGGTACGATTCTAGTCCCGTTCTAGGACGAACGTTTGTTTAAGAGGGGGAGAATGTAACGACCCGACCGGTCGTTTTACGCTATCGGACCCCGTTCCCCTAAATAAGACTTCTCCTAGTGGCTTCTTGAGATTTGTGACTTGCGGGGACTGGTGGTTCAAGACTTGGAAGTGTTTTGAGCAGTATAAGAACACTTGGTTCCTTAGGGTTGGTCTATTTGGCCGAGTTTGACTTCGGTCAACATTTTGAGCAAATGACCTCGGAATCGAGTTCCGATAGTGTCAGTAGCTTCGTATGACGATTTCGGACTTGGGCGTATGTTTGAAATGGGGTTTCGATAACCTGGGGGCGTTTCAGCGCCCAATATAAAAATAAGGATTTCCTTAAGTTTGAAATTTTGTTTGAAACGGGAATTTATGTTATCGAGGTCCGAATGTGATTCCGGGACTGGGAATAGTTCCGTTATGTCTATTATGACTTGTCTGCAAAATTTGATGTCATTCCGAGTTGTATAGGTCAGTCCGGCGCATCGATATAGAAATCAAGAACTTGATGTTCTTAAAGTTATGGTTTTAGGGGTTCTGGGGTGTGATTTTGAGATTTAGCGTTGTTTTGGGTGTTCTGAAGACTCGAGCGAGTCCGTATTACGATTAAGGACTTGTTGGTATATTTGGACGGGGGCTCGGGTGTGCCCAGGTGCCTCCCGGACACCACACGAGGTCAAAAACCAGCTAAAATAGCTATGGGTGCACCTGTTTCTGGTGTGACTGCAGGTGCGGTTGCCCAGTCACTGTGTGGGATCGCTCCTGCGGTCCCAGCCTCGCAGGTGCGGGAATCTCGCAGGTGCGGATCCAATTCTGTAGGAGCGTAGCCGCTGGTGCGGTCTCCAGCTCCGCAGGTGCGGGCCCAGTCCTTCCCATCCAACTCCGTAGGCGCGAGACCCAGCTCGCAGGCGCGAGATTGCAGGTGCGGAACCCCTGTAGGCCAGGCAGTACATATCTTTAAAATACGGGATTTCTTCATCTCTTTTCATTTCGTACCTCCATTAGAGACTTGTGAGCTTGGGAAGAACACACCACGACCTAGCTACTGCAGAGGTAAGTTAATTCCTCCCTATTACTAGTTTAATACATGAATTATTAATGGGATTAACTACTAGATCAGTGAAAATCAAGATTTGGGTAGTAAATTTAGGGTTCTTGAGGAAATTGGTGAATTGCTCAATTATTGCTATGAATTCAAGTAAAAGTCGTATATTATCGATCCTTAGGCTTTGGGTGAGTGATTCCTTCGAGAATTTTCGGAATCCGAGCGTGCGGGCCCGAGGTTGAATTTTGAGAATTCTTCAAGAATGACGATTTTATTGAATAAATAGGATAATTTCCCCACATTGAGCATTCATTAATATAATTGTACACCTTTTGGCTAGTTGCGATTCCTCGGGTGTAGAGTTCGGAGTTTTCGGCGCATTCGCGGTCCGAGAGGTAGATTCGACACGAGGTGAGTCTCCTTTTTAACCTTGTAAGAGGGAATTGTCGCCCTAGGTTATTTAAATGCTATGTGTAATTTGGTTGGGGGCTACGTACGCACCCAGTGACGAGAGTCCGTACGTAGTGGCTATCATTGTTATGTCCGGGTAGTTAGGCCCACAACATGCCTTATATGCTTCCTTGTAATGCCTTATATGCTTCCTTGTAATGCCATATATGCTATGAGACCATGTTATGTATAGTATTGTTTCTTTGAGGTTTTATGGAAATTGTTGATTTGAAAGGAATTGGTTATGGAAAGTGAGTTTTAAAAGTTATTGTGTGTGCATGTGACTGCTTCGCAATTTATATTCCGCGAGCGATATGTGATATACCCCACTCTCATGGGAGCGGTCCGTACGGCTTGGCAGATTGAAAGATGCACATATATGATTAAGTTGAAAGACGCACTTATGGTTCGGGCCGTTCGACCCTCGATAGTGCGCAGTCATGACTATGGTAAGAATGCACTTATAGGACGGGCCGTTTGATCCTCGGCAGTGCATAGAAATTTTCCTTATGAATTCGGCCGGTTGTCTTATCCTTGTGTGCGCGTGACTATTTGGCACTGTTTCATGAATATTGACTTGTATTAGATATTTGGGGGAAAGAAAGTGGCCATTGTTATTTGTCCCAGTATTTACTTGGATTCCTGTGCTTTATACATAACTGTTGCTTACTGTCTCACATGACTACTGCTTTTCGTTATATCCTGTCACATATTATACTGTTGGACCTCAGTGAGTGTCGAGTCGACCTCTCGTCACTACTTCTTCGAGATTAGACGGGATACTCACTGGGTACATATTTATTTAATATGTACTCATGATGCACTTCTGTACTTAATTGTACAGGTTTTGAGGCTGGTGTTTCTGGTTATCACATCGGAGCTAGATATTGACCGTAGCGGACCTGACTTTACGGTGAGCTGCTTCTCCTTGCGATTCCCCAGCAGCACCATGGAGTTTCATTTACTTTTGTTTCCCGTCTATTTATTCAGACAGTGGGATTGTACATTCTATCTTTTGGTTATCCTGTTAGTATGCCCGTGACACTCGTGACACTAGTTCCTAGCACACACGTAGTGGTTATTTTGGGATTTTGGGTTGTATATATATATATATATATATATATATATATATATATATATATATATATATATATATATATGCTCGTCTGTTGGCTGACACTTCTTTATAGCTATTTTATCTACCACTGAGTTATTATCTTTCGATATCATGATTTAACTTGTTAAATTCGGTAAATGGGTGAATAATTGAATCAAGTAAAAAGAAACACTTAGTGAAATTTATGTTGGCTTGCCTAACCCCGTTGTTGAGCGCCATCACGACCCGGATTAGGATTCTGGGTCGTGACAGTCTAAGTTATATTTTTCTTGATCGTGTAGAATTGTTTTATTGCGTTATTGTATATATTATTGTCACATGTTATATGTTGTTAATGCCCCGCCGTAGCCTCGTCATTACTTCGTCAAGGTTAGGCTCGACACTTATTCAGTACATGGGGTCAATTGTATTGATACTACACTCTGCACTCTTTTGTGTAGATCGAGGTACCGGCCAACAGTAGGGATATTTAGAGAAGCTATTTATTTTTTTGGAGACAGGAGGTATATCTGCCGACGTTCGCAGATCCCGAGAGTCTTCTCTTAGTTCGTAGAGACTATTTTTTTTATTTTCAAATCAGTTATATTATTTCTTTTAGCCCATTATTTGTAGTATTCTATAGTAGTTCGCGAATTGTGACACCAGACCCTGGGGTAGTCTTAGAGTTATTTATATAATTAGTTCGTTGTTCATTATTTAATTGTTTATTATTTTATCTTGGAAATTATTCATCAAAAATCAATAGATTCAGTTTACTTTAGATTATTTTATTATGTCTAAATGGATAATTAATGCAAAGTAGTTAATCGAATTCTAACGTTGGCTTGCCTAGCAGGTATGGTGTTAGGCGCCATCACGATCCCTAAGGTTGGAAATTTGGGTCGCGACATGCAAAGTCTCCTTCCCATTGATGATACTACTAGAAAGAATAAAATCATAACATATCATAGACCTTTTTTATCCAAGTCCATTGTATGTCTGAATCAACATTGTAACGACCCGACCGGTTGTCTTGAGCTTTAGCGCGTCGTTCAGCGGTTTGAAGTCATGAGCAGTTTTGTTTCAGGTATTATGACTTGTAGGTGTGGTCGGAATTGAATTTCGGGAAGTTCAGAGTCAAATTGGAAAGAAATTTTGAGAAGGTTTTTGAAGTCATTTGGCTAAAGATAGAAATTTGAAGGTTTTTGAGAAGTTTGACCGAGAGTTCGACTTTTTGATATCGGGGTCGGATTCCAATTCCGAAAGTTGAAGCAGGTCCATAAGGTCGAATATGACTTGTGTGCAAAATTTGGGGTCAATCGGACGTGATTTGATAGGTTTCAGCATCGGATGTAGAAGTTTGAAATTTCAAAGTTCAAAAAGCTTGAATTGGAGTGCGATTCATGATTTCGACATTATTTGATGTGATTTGAGGCCTCGAGCGAGTTCGTACCATGATTTGGGACATGTTGGTATAATTGGTTAAGGTCCCGAGGGCCTCGGGTCAATTTCAGAAGGTTAACGGAATGAATTTCGGACCAAAGAGTTGTTGAAATTTTCTGCAGAAAGTTGTTTTGATAGCAACTAGTGCAATCGTAGAGCTGAATTTGAAAGCTTATATATCGAAAGCTATAAAGAATATGAACATTGGCAAAACATAAAAGTTGTAGCCCTTGCATTCTAGTTTCCAGAAAGTTATACCATTCTTGATTTGGACATTTTATCAGAAAGTTATGATCGATTGAAGATGGCTGATGGAGCAGTTTTGACAGAATTTTCTGATGTATGGAGCCGACTTTAGAAGCTCATATCTCGGAATATATAAAGATTTATATGGGGTACAACCTATCAAATTAACTATATTCGAGTCTAGTATCTAAATCCTCAAATCGTTTGTCATTCGGATATTTGTACAAGGAGTTACGGGCGTTTTAATAGAAGGTGTACAACAAGGGCAAATTGTAATAGGATGTACAACCTGCACAGCGCAAGGTACGACTCTATGAAGCCTGGGCAGATTGTTTAAAAACGAGTTTTGGCCCATTTCTTTCATTTGGCTTGGACGATTTTGGAGATCTCAAGGAGGGATTTTCACCAAGCAACACTAGGTAAGTGATTTCTTCCTATTTTTGAGTTAAATATGTGATCTTACGTGGATTTAGACATGAAAAATTAGTATAAATTTGGGATTTTTGGGGAAGACGTAGAATTTGAAATTTTGGACTTTTACCATGTATTTGAGCATGAAAATTAGAGTAAATTATATAATTGAGTTAGTAAAGCTATGGGTAGAATTTATCTTCGAGAAATTTCAGAATCCGGGCATGCGGGCCCGAGGGCATTTTGGTCAACATTTCGAGCGGAGTTGAGAACTTATATAATTTGAATTGTTACAAGTATTGGAGTGCATTTGTATTGGGGTTCCCATTATTTGAATAGTTTTGGGGCGTTGTGCATCAATTGGAGTCGTCGGAAGGGCTTGGAAGCCGGTTATGGAATTTCCGAGCAAGATAAGTCTCCTTTCTAACTTTCTGAGGGGGAATTATCCCCATAGGTGAACTAATTAAATACGTGCTGCTACCTGCGGGGGATACGTACGCACGAGGTGATGGGAGTCCGTGCATAGCTACTATTATGCCATGCCTGGGTAGTCAAGGACCCACTAGCATGCTTCACTTGTCGTACTTGTGACCTTGTCAATAAAATATCATGGGATGCTGTCAATTAGTAATTAAATATCTAAGAAGGATAAAGTTTACTTTTCTTAATCATCTAGAAGGAGAATTGATTCTTCCTTGGATTATTGTGTTTCGGATAAATCTATAATGTTGAAACCCTGTCGAAATTGGCAAGTAATCCCAAAAAGGCTTTAAATACTATTTTCATGTTCATTAAAAGGATAATTCTATCACTTCATTGAATAGCTAATTTTCCTGATAAAAATGTTGTTTATTGTGTGAATATGTGTAACTATGGGTGCCTGAGTCGCATGTATGATTCGCGAGCAGGATGACCTTGTTATTTATGTATAACCACGCCGCATGATCGATTCGCGATCGGGGCAGATAAATGCATCTATTGTTCGAGCCGTTCGACCCTCGGTGGTTGCACATTTTATTATTGTTGGTCCGCGCCGTTTGACCCTCGGCATATCTCGCGCATGATAATTGTTGTGTACTTTTCTGTGATTTATACATGTTTATTGGCCTGGAAACTATAAATTGTCAACTGAAATGACGAGGTGTTAAAGTGTTAAATTTAAGAAGAACTGATATTCCTTATCCCTGATATTTATTAAATTGTTGATTTATAGATGCACATATGGTTCGCGCCGTTTGACCCTCGGCATATCTCGCGCATGATAATTGCTGCGTACTTTCCTGTGATTTATACTTGTTTATTGGCCTGGAAACTATAAATTGTCAACTGAAATGACGAGGTGTTAAAGTATTAAATGTAAGAAGAACTGATATTCTTTATCCCTGATATTTATTAAATTGCATATGATATTCATGCTTAGTGTATCACTTAATTATGTTAAATTGACCTCTAGCAAGTGTCAACTTCGACCTCTCGACACTACCTCGCTGAGGTCAGGCGGGATACTTATTGAGTACACGTTATTTTTGTACTCATGCCACACTTGCTGTGCATTTTTATTGCACAGGTACTTTCACAGCGATGTGGCCAGCTTGGAGACTTAGGTGAGCTGCATCATCCGGAGGCGACCTGCAGCCGACAGAGTCTCCCTCATATTGTATTTATTTTTATTTTAAATTCCTTGTCCAATTTGTATTTCGGACAAACTTTGTAGTATTTGTGAAATTCTTAGAATTTGCTCATGCACTTGTGACACCGGGTTCTGGGATGTGTTTGAGATGTATTTAATAAAAATGGAATATTAAACTGTCGTATTTACTTAGCAGATTTTATAAAGTTATAATGTAATAAAGTGAAAGGTAATGATTTTAAAAATGCTAAAACAGAAAATTTAACTTAACCATTTAATGATTGGCTTGACTAACAGTGGTGTCTGGCGCCATCACGACCTTATGGATTTTGGGTCGTGACAAACATAGCGAATTGCGCTATGAATGAGAAAGAAGGTACAATACAAAGAATCTAAAACTACAATCCCTATATATAAATCTCAAGTAATCTCAAACCTATAAGAGAATTATTTTCATAATCCTACAAGGGCAATAGGTTTTTCTTTCCCAACTCTATTAGAATAATGAGTTTTTCAAACCTAGAAGGATAATGAGTTTCCTAAAAATACAAAGAAATAATTCAAGATATAAATAACATATTTTCGTGTTGGGTTGAATTATCTTTATCAACAGGAATAACGTCTCTCCACTTGCCCTCAGCCTTTGCATAGGCTCTACTAAGTACTATAAACAACAATGAAGTATAACAAGTTGCAAAGTCTCCTTCCAACTGATGATACTGCTAGAAAGAATAATATCATAACATATCATAGTAAGTCTGAATCAACATAGCGAATTGCGCTATGAGCTAGAAATAAGGTACAATACAAAGAATCCGCAACATATATATATATATATATATATATATATATATATATCAAGTAATTTCGAACTTATAAGAGAATAATTTTCATAATCCTACAAGGACAATAGGTTTATCTTTCAAAACTCTATTAGAACAATGGATCTTTCAATCCTAGAAGGATAATGAGTTTCCTAAAAATACAATAAAATAATTCAAGATATAAATAACATATCTTTGTGTTGGGTTGAATTATCTTTATCAAAAGGAACAACGTGGCCCTTAATCGCTCTACTAAGTACTGCACACAACAATGAAGTATAACAAGCTACAAAGTCTCCTTCCAACTGATGATACTACTAGAGAGAAAAAATCATAACATATTATAGAGCTTTTCTTATCCAAGTCCATTGTAAGTCTGAATCAACATAGCGAATTGCACTCTGAATGAGAAAGAAGGTAAAATACAAAGAATCTGCAACTACAATCCCTATATATAAATCTCAAACCTATAAGAGAATAATTTTCACAATCCTACAAGAACAATAGTGTCACGACCCAAAATCCTAATCCGAGTCGTGATGGCGCCCAACGACGGGGTTAAGCAAGCCAACACAAATTACACTAAGTGATACCCTTCCCATCTAATTAAACAAGTCAAAGATTTACCAGCTTATAACAACTAACATGATACTAGCCTTGAGCGAAGGTAAAGTCATAGTAGATACAAAGCCGAAATAAAACATACACATGCCTGTAAAACCCGATCCCAAAAGATATATATATACACTACGCGTGTGTGCCAGGAACTAGTGTCACGAGTGTCATGGGCAACTACTGAATATACAATGACTACAATATATACAAAGTCTCCGTCAAAATGAAATGGACAGAGAATATAACAAAAGAACTCCAGGGTGCTGCTAGGAAGTCGCCAGGAAAGCAGCTCACCGTGAAGTATGACCACGCTATCAATATCTAGCACCGACCTGATAATCAGATGCGCCAGCCTCCGGACATGTACACTCAAGTACAGAAAGGAAAAGAAAGTGCAACATGAGTACATATTAAATAAATATGTACCCAGTGAGTATCCCGCCTAAACTCGAAGAAGTAGTGACGAGAGGTCGACTCGATACTCACTAAGGTCCAACAGTACTAACATATGATAGAATATAATGAAATACAGTAAGCATGTCAGGGAAAATAAGCAACCAGTATATATATCAAAAGCAGAAATCCAACAATCGCTGAACTAAACAATAAAGCACTTTCAAGGGTAAGACCATCGAACGATACAAAAATCACAAATTTTTAGATCCGCCGTGGCGTACGGCCCGCTCCCATAAGGTACCTTCAACACTCGTCGTGGCGTACGGTCCAATCCCATATTCATTTCAATTTCTTTTCAACAATGCCGTGGCGTACGACCCGATCCCATATATTTCACAATTATTCTCAATTCTGCCGTGGCGTACGACCCGCTCCCATATATTTCACAATTCTTTCAGTTCCGCCGTGGCGTACGACCCGCTCCCATATATTTCACAATTCTTTCAAATAAGCCTCAGAAGAATAACATGATGCAAAACATAATTTCATAGTACATATGGCGTTACAATAAATCATATGAAGCATTACAAGGAAAACATATCAGGCATTACAAGAAAAGTCATATAAGGCATTACGAGAAAAGCATACAAGGCATGATGTGGGCCTAACTACCCGGACATAACAATAATAGCCGCTACGTACGGACTCTCGTCACTTGGCGCGTACGTAGCCCCCAAACAATTTACACATAGCATATACATCACCTATGGGGACAATTCCCTCTTACAAGGTTAGAAAGGAGACTCACCTCGTGTCGAATCTACCCCTCGGACCACAATTGCGCCCGAAACTCCGATCTCTATACCCGAGGACTCGCAACTAGTCAAAAGGTGTGAAATTAGATCAATGCATGCACAATGTGATAAATTATCTTAGCTATTTAATAAGGTCGCCATTCTTGAAGAATTTTCAAATTCCAACTCCAGTCCCTCATGATCAAATTCCGAAAATTCTCGAAGGGATCACTCACCCATAGCCTAAGGATCACTAAGGTGTGATTTCTACTTGAATTCATGGCCTAAAATGGAAAGTTACAAAATCCTCAAGAACCCTAAAATTTCTACCTAATTCTATGATTTTTAGATGATTTAGTAGTGAATTTAACTAGGAATTAATGTTAAAGCTAGAAGATTATGGGGTTTAACTTACCTCTTACAGTGGGTGGTCGTGGGAGGTGCTGCCCAAGCTTGGTTTCTCTCTAATGGAAGTTGATGGTGGGTAAAATGAAGAAAAACCCGTAATTTGGACATTTAAAAGGGGCTGGAAACAGTGATTTCCGCATCTGCGACCTTGGGACCGCAGGTGCGGTCCCGCACCTTCGAGAAAATCACCGCCCCTGCGGAAAAAGGGCCTGGAACCCTGGCATCGCGCCTGCGGAGAAAAAGTCCACGCCAGCGGTCCCGCTCTTGCGGCCTGGAGCTCGCACCTGCGGACTTTTAAGTAAGGGGGATGAGGTCGCGCCTGCGGAGGAGGTTTCCGCACCAGCGGACCCGCTCCTGTGGAATTTGTTCCGCACCAGCGGAGGATCCGCACCTCGGAGGCGAGGACCGCAGGAGCGGTCCCGCACCTGCGGCTGGGCAACCGCACCTGCGGTCACACAAGCAACAGTTGTACCAGCAGTTGTTTTAGCTGGTTTTTGGCCTCGTGTGGTGTCCAGGAGGCACCTGGGCCCACCCGAGCCCCTGTCCAAAAATACCAACAAGTCTGTATTCATGATACGGAATCGCTCGAACTTCCGAAACATGGAAAACAACAACAAAACTCAAAATTCCACCCCAAAACCAAATTGAATCAAAACTAAGAACTTGAAATTCTAGAATTCACTTCAATGCGCCGAACTGGCCTAAATTACTCGGAATGACTTCAAATTTTGCAGACAAGTTATAAATGACACGACATAACTATTCCTGGTCTCAGAATTTCATTCGGACCTCGGGAACATAAAATCACCTTTCAAGCCAAATTTCAAATTCCTTGAAAACCTCAAAACTTCATTAACTCCAATTTTCCTCATTTTGATCCGAAACCAATCAAATCAAGTCCGTTTCTTACCAAATTTCACAGATAACTTAAATAACACATATTGAACCTGTTCCGAGCGTCAGAATCATAATACGGGCCCGGCAGCACAGGTTTCACATCAAGGTTCATTTTCATAAGCCTTTAATATTTTTATAAAACAATTTTCTTTGAAAATTCATTTCTTGGACTTGGGTCCTCGAAATTCGATTCCGGGCATACGCCCAAGTCCCATATTTTCCTACGGACCTTCCGGGACCGTCGAATCACAGATCCGGGTCCGTTTACCAAAAATGTTGACCAAAGTCAACTTTATTCAATTAATTTGATCAAAAATTTAACTCTCAATCAAGTTTTTACATAAAGGTTTGCCGGCTACGTGCCCGGGCTACGCACGCACATCGAGGTGAGATTAATGGAGGCTTTCGGGGCCTCGGAACACAGTCAAAATTAGATGCACATAAGATGGCCCCTTTTTGGGTCATCACAATCTCCCCCTCTAAAACAAACGTTCGTCCTCGAACAGACGTAGAGTCGTACCTGATGTGCCGAATAGCTGTGGATACCTGCTCCGCATCTCCTCCTCAGACTCCCAAGTCGCCTCACAGACTGGTTGGCCGTTCCACTGGACCATTACGACAGAAATTCTCTTAAACCTCAACTGGCGGTCCTGCCTATCAATAATAGCAACTGGCTCCTCTTCGAAGCCTAACTTCTCATCTAACTGAATAGTGCTGAAATCAATCACGTGAGAGAAATCGGCATGATATCTCCGGAGCATGGATACATGAAATAACAGATGAACTCTCGATAAGGCGGGAGGTAAAGCGAGCTCATAAGCAACCTCCCCGACTCGCCTCAACACCTCGAAAGAGCATATAAACCTGGGGCTCAGCTTGCCTCTCTTCCCGAATCTCATAACGCCCTTCATCGGCGAAATCTTCAACATAACCTTA